>MU192711.1:0-23122 GCA_016904865.1 Pissodes strobi | reverse complement strand
CACAGTTTTATCCATAATATTAAAACTCAATTTGTATACTCGATGCTCGTTTCATTAATCATGTTAGCATCATCAGGAGATGATTCAATGTTTTAATCATTTGTTGATGATGCTAACATGATTAGCGAAATGCGCTCTAACATTTTGCCGACGACGCGACGGTTCCAAATCTAAACATGGTTAGACAAGTCCTGTCAAATGAATCCATTAATAATGCACATATGTCTATAAATACGGTTTAAAAATTTTGAGGATGTATTGGCTTTTAATTTATTGTGTTTACCATGCAGCAAAAATTATATCATAGCCTTTTCACACCTTTTGCTTTAGAAGTAAATTTCAATACAAACATTATAAAGATCATGTGTTAATCATAATGACCTTGTTAAATCATTTTTTGCAGGAAAGTCTACAATTTTTTAAGTACAATAAACCTTTCTCTACCGCTAGGAAACTATATTTCGGTAAGTAATCCACCTGGAAGATGGGGAAGTGATATTCAGCGACTAGGTCAAATATTTGTATGGATGAAGAATTGCTATTGATCACTTGATGTTATAAAAGCAATTATACAGTCCCCTGAATTTAAGTATTTTGTTAAACATATTTATTCTCCCAATTTGTAGTCTATCTAAATTGAAGTCGCGAGCAACGTTTGAGTAGAGTAGGCTTTCCTCAATTCCTAGCAAATGCAGATCTCTATCGAGTCTGCAGTGACCCGCCAGAACTCCGATCAAGTTCCCGATCGCTAGTAGGCGTCTCGACAAAAACTAGGTGGCCATTAAGCCTTTCGGTCTGTCTGCATCCGGCCATCCTCGTTCAATTCTGGACCTGGAATACTTGACGGCTGCTCAAGCCTAAGTAGGGATCCGAGGCTGAACGTCACCACTCATACTGAATTGCCTTCAGAGTTACCTGACTGTTCGGGACATCATATACATTTCTCGTCTCAAGTCTTGCTTAACGACCTGGCGGACGCTACTTCTAGAATGATGTAGATAGACTTCAACTTGGAAGATTCTCGAATACCTGCAAAAAGGCTCCTCGATGTGGATCTGCAGCTGCCAGTACTTGTCTTTCTCGCCATCTCTGGCCCGAGTCGTTTATCAGAAAGGATCGTTCTAGCTGATAGGTGATAGGCAGATATTTACTGCCGCGTCTTGGATACGAGCCATGTATGACCTATTCTTATTTATCACATGCATCAGGCTCTGTTGCCTTTCTCTTAACCGATATAAGGGAAGCTCTAGCAAGCCTAGAAGAATGTACAGAGCCGCGCCAGGGATGGTCCTTACTGAGCCAGTAATTTCCAGACTACTACGGTAAAGCCGCATGAGTTTTTCAATAAAAATATATAAATGGGCATTTTCCCAGCGACGCAACGCCATCCTAATAAAAACGTCGAAAAATTATGTGAAAATATTCATGTGGGATCTTTTCACACTTACATGTTTTGACAGAAAGAAAAGTATTTCTACTATTTCAGTACGGCCGGTATTTTCAATTTTATTGCAGCAAATTCAAAGTTTGTTTTAAGTATAGGTTACGCTAAAATATTCTATTTTCGACCAGTTACTGGACAGCTGTCCAATAAAGAGCATGGCTCTGTCCAATAACTACACGTTCAATATAGAATGCCTAGAAAATATCCATATGATTCCAATTCTATGAAGACTGCAATAAACGAGGTTAATATTAATAAACTGGGATCGAGGGCAGCCGTTAAAAAACTACAATGTTCCAAACCCAACGTTGGAATTTAACCTTAAACCTTAGTCATAAAGAATCTTGCGGCCCATAACCAATATTGGCATTAAGGGAGGAGCCCCAGTTGATAAAGTAGGTTAACATGCGAACGGATAGACTTAAATAGCAAGTTTTTATTACTGCAGGTGGATAGAAGAGTGAGCAGATAGAGGTTTTTCATGAAAAAGAGAAGATACCCTAAATAGTGTTTAGCAGTTTCAAATCGAAAATCCACGACCAATTTCGTTGAAATATAATAGATCCGGTGATTGCTGCTTTAAGGTAAATCTGAACATTTTCCATATAAGTTTCTTATTCCTCCTGCTAAACACGATTTAACATTAGTGTTTTCATTGGTGTTTTTTTTCAGACTTTCCTGAAAAGACATCTAACAACAGTGCAAAGAACTAGTGCAGCAGGATATCATGAAGCAGCTACTCATGACAGTGAGGATTAAGACAAAATTCCAGATTCAAACACAAAACCCAAGAACCCAGATACCTACATTCTACATTAAAATTGGCTTGTTCTCGGTAGAGAATATTCTGCACTTGAATCAGTAAATCATAAAACGTGTCTGTTGGCTACAAAATCTGGAAAGTACAGGCCTTAAGTTGCCTAAAAAAGAAATCCATGTTTGAGCAAGAAAAATCGCGCAATACTCAAATTGAGCCACCCTTTGTTTCACGGGGCATTGCTTCCAAAAAAAATCTACAAATTTGCTTAAGACACTTGGCCGGAATTTGCTGCGGCTCCAAAATAAACTAGTCTAGAGACGTGGAGTCCTAACCATTATTAACCGAATCTGTCATACGATTTTAAATAAATCTATTCTAGAAATTTCCTTAAATAATGTTTATTATTTTCATGCAAATATTCAATCTTAATTATCTTAGTGAATGCGAAAAGATATGATAAATCCAATTTTACTGTTAGTACGCATCATTTTTGAACATCTGCAGATGACATGAGCGAATAGATTAAGAATGTGATGTCAAAGTGTTGATTCCATTGGCAGCCGGTTTCATACTCCCAGAGTACTTGTCTCGAATATATACCAAATATTTTTTTAATGTTAAAAAATGGACGTCGACAATTGACTTTTGAAACATATATTCTACCAGAATTTATTTATTAGCATTAAATTGTTATAAATTTAATAGTATAATATTTTACATAATACGTAATCTACTTTATATATTATTTCACTAAACACTATCCTAATATTACTTAATCAAAATTATTTTGAATAAATGTACATTCTATATATTTTGGTCTCCTTTAACTTATAGGTAACGGTTAATCTTTAAAAGTTTACTTACTACCTATATATTTAGACAACATATTTTTGAAATAAGGCTTCCATTATTATATTCAAGTTTTAAATTTTAAAACATCTAACAATTATAAAATCTTTAACATTAACTTTGCTTTCATAACTCTATTGCTTAACATTTCCTTAATGTCGCTCATATATTATAAAAATATTGTTGGACACTAAGTATTCAATGTAGGATATAAATTAATGTTGTAAATAGACATCTTGACTGAAATAGCTTAACCTTTTTGCTAATTTAATCACAGTTTATAATATTGTAAATTTATATCCTTTATCAATCCCTTTATTTTGGCCGTCATTATTGTTGGTCAATTTTCATATTATTTGAATAGACAGTGACCACATAAGTAGTTTTCTTCTCATACATATGTTTGAAACTCAATTTTAAATGCTAAAAGTGGTAATTATACTCTTTTGTAATGACGGCAGTTTTGTTTATCTTTGTTTAGTATATTTCAACATTTTCAGGAAAAATTGGTGTCTGATCATTATTAATTTTTTATAAATAAAAATCCTTTATATTTTTATCTGGCATATCCGGCACTCTCAATCAATAGCATAATTTGTCATTTTGTTGTCAAAGTTATTTTTGAAATTTTATAAAAATGCCGCGAAAATGATATAATAGATATAATGAAGCAACGCAGCTAATAATTTGAAATAAATAAGCTCTTTTTCAAATGGAATAGTTCGAAACGAAGTTACACTTCAAGTTGGGAATGTAATACAACGAGCAGCAGATGCAACAAAATTAAGGCCCACAACAATTGCAAATATTGAGAAGAATGAGACAAAATCAGACAAAACATACGCGTCTAATATATATAATAGCAAACGAGAGTCAAAATCAAAATTACAAGCTACGCGTACGGATAACGAAGAGGGTGGTGAGGCATAAATATGCCAGCCACTTGCGCAGGGGCCCATTGTGCCCCCAGAAATGTTTTACAAATCCAGCCGCCCTACTGAAGATTGTAGCTTAGTAGCTTTAGCTTAGTGTGTCATTGTGTCTTCTGGAGAGAGCGGGGCAGTCGCACAGAATGTGTTCTGCCGTCTCGTCGTTCTCTAAGCATTCTCTGCATAAGGAGTCGTCAACGACTCCTAACTTGTGCAGATGGTCATTTATTCATATTTTGAAGTTTTTCCTTGATAGTTTTAGAAAATACCCAGTTTTGCATTTACCAGGACCTGTTAGTTTTGCTTTGGAGTGGCGAAGTCTTTCTGCCGTTTTCCACCTGGTGCTCCATTCTCGCATTTCTGTTTTTTTAATTTGTTCGCGAACAGTGCCCATGGTGAGTGGTAGTGCCTGCTCTTTCACTACCAAGGTCTCCGTTGTGCCCTTTTTCCAGGAGATGTTTACTCTATTTTCTACAGATATTTGGTTTAGTGATTTTATGCACTCCTTAACCATTAAGCTTCTGGTCTCCATTTTGTTGAGTGTTTGTACAACTGTCTTGCTGTCCGTAACGAACAGTATATCTTTGTTTGTGATTTGCTTCTCCGTCACTTTGCCAGCACTCATCGTTAAGCCACACAGTTCAGCATGGAATATTTATTTATTTATTTATTTATTTATTTATTTATTTATTTAGTACTTACATGCACACCACAGAGCAAAGCTACAAATGGTACGAAAAAAGTTAAAAACACTAATTGTAGAACATTATATAAAACATTTGCAACACTTAACATTCAATACATATTCGATAATAAAACGTGTAAGAAGAAGAATAAAAAAAAGTTCAAGACACAATCCGCTTTAGTGAGTTGAGACTTATGTTAAAAATATCCAGGTGGTTAAACTTGTTGTACATTGTAACCATTCGATCCACAAATGCTCTTTGTCCGTAGTTGGTTCAGTGATAATGTTGGTGGAACAGTTGTTGGTGTCTTAAAGTTGTCGCTGGTATCTTGAGGTATAGGAGTCTCAGTAAATTGGCACAATCAATCTTCCCGTTGATCAGTTTATGAAGAAAAAACAGAAGCTGTTTCTCTCGTCTAGCTTGCAGCGATTTAAGACCGCAGAGCAGGAGTCTAGTGTCATAGGACAAATCGCGATAGGGGAAACGATGTTTATACAATACATATTTAACAAATTTATTCTGCACCCTTTCGAGCCTAGATATGTGACACTGATACTGCGGGGACCAAATGGTGCTGCAGTATTCAAGTATACTGCACACTAGAGAGTTGTAAAGTGTCGTAATTGCCCTGGTGTCCGTCATCAGTGCAGTGTTCTTCTTTATAAATCCAAGCAGCCGCAAGCCTCTCGAAACTATTTGATCCACATGTAAAGTGAATGACAGATCTTTGTCAAACAACACCCCTAGATCATTAAAGACAGTTACCAATTCCAGAGTCTTACTATCGATGGTGTAATTGTGGTCAATTTGATTCATCCCCTTATAAAAGCTCATTTTTTACATTTCTTGACATTTAGTTTTAGGCAGTTTTTCTTGCACCATAAAACCAGGCGCTCCAGATCTTGTTGGAGTCCGGTAGACGATGTTTCCGCAATATTATAAAATTTTAGGTCGTCGGCGTACATAAGAAAGTCCGATTCTTCAAAACATGACGAGATGTCGTTGACAAATAGGGAAAACAGAACTGGACCAATGTGGGACCCCTGAGGCACACCCGACAACACCTGGATCTCCTTAGATGTAGTCCCGCCCATGAGTACACGCTGCCGACGATCCGATAGGTAGCTTGCAACCCAGTTCAAGTAGTGAGAGCCAATTCCAATCTTTGAGAGCTTTATGAGAAGTAGCTCATGACAAACACTATCCAACGCCTTAGATATGTCCGTGTATATAACATCGACTTGCTTTCCCATCTCCAGACTGGTAACTAGGAAATTTTGATACACAAGGTTGGAATTTGCTGAACGCCCCTGGAAAAAACCGTGCTGATTTTCGGTTATATAGTTTTTGTAGGTACGGAAGATCTCATCTGTCAGAATTGATTCCAAAATCTTCGGCAACGTGGATAGCATTGATACACCTCTGTAATTACCGATTTCGGTCCTATCACCGGACTTGTAAATGGGAAAAAGGGTGGAATGCTTCCAGAAAGTTGGGAAAACTCCTTTGTTGAATGTTTCTTGGAAGATGGTGCAAATTGGTGCAGCAAGCGACTGCGAACAACGATTTAAAAAGATAGGTGGAATTCCATCTGGGCCGGCGTTTTTACTGCAGTCAAGCTCCTTGAGCTTCGATGTAACTTCGACTATGGTGAACTGATGCTGGAGTAGCGTGCTGCCCTGCACAATACTCTCAAGTATTTCAGGATCCACAGTAATCCCGGTGTGTGATGAAGTGAGCGGCGAAGGCATTTGCTATTTCTTGAGGACTTTCGAGGAAATTGCCATCGTTTTGCATTCTTTTGGGTATGCCAGAATCCTTTTTCAATGAGTTTAGTGTTTTATAATTTCCGGAATCATATGTTCTGCGGATGCGACGTGCGAGGCGTAGCAAAGCTCAATGTGAAACTTGGTTTCCCGGCGAACACTTGAGTATATCTGATAGTCACACTCACTTCCAGAGCTCTTGTATCTTCGATATAGTTTATTCTTATGAGCTATCATCTTTTTTATATGGCGCTGAGATGACCTAGTGGTATCTACATTTGTATGTCGAGTTCGGGAATATAAACACCTGCGCCAGCTCCTGAGATTCTTTTTGATCCGTCCGGATAGATGTGCATGTCATAAGTCTGTGACAGATCATTTATTGAGACTCGTTCGATTTTGAACCGTTTGTCGAAAATATAATTTCTGACCACAGGGTCTGTGCTCACTCTCATAGCTGGTTGTATGTGGTATGCCTCCTTTAGAACTGTTGCGTGTCGAGGTTCTCAACTGCTTCCCCTCCTGCACGTACCCGTGAAGTTCAAGCGTACTGCGGTTATCTGTGCTTCATTTCTCACGAAAATATCTAACAAAGACAGGTTTAAAAGTACTTCTACTGCCTTGGTGGGAGTGGTTTTCATTGCTCCAGTGATAGCTGTGCATGCTAAATTTTGGGCTTGACCTGTTGTTTTTACTGATCGTGGCCACCGACCTAGTGCGCCATATGCAAACATAGGTCTGATGACAGCTGTGTATATCCAGTATGTGATTTTAGGTGACAGTCCCCATGTCGACCCTATCGATCTCCTACACTGGTAAAAGGCTCGGACAGCTTTCTCATACTTAAGATCTAGGTGGCGCTGCCAATTAAGCTCCTTGTCTAGGATGATTCCTAGATATTTTACTTCTTTTGATAGCTTCAGTTGTGCCCCGAACAAAGAACAATTTCAATTTCCTCCTTCTTGTAAATGGCACAAGTTTTGTTCTGTTCATTAACTCTGACTGAACCCCTTCGAACTTTCCCACAACATCAGCGTATCCGATCACAAAGAGTCCTGCTTTGTTCAGGTTTTCTATGAGGTTGTTTACGAACATATTCCAAAAACAACGGGGAGAGAACCCCCCTTGGGGACATCCTTTGACAAGTGCAGTGACAATTTTGTTACCTATAGTTAGGTTTACTGCTTAAGTTTTAGCATATTGGCCATCCAGCCCCTCATAGGGGGTGAACTCTATAGTTTGGGTTAGTTTGGGTTAGTCCGCTGTATTTACGCTGTGAAAAGTAACCTCATCAAAATCTCCTTCAATGTCGAGAAACGCTCCGAGAGCACATTCTTTTCGATGCAAGGCTTTTCCAGCCTGATATGTGTGTTGTTTTGGATGAATATCATGGTATGGTAGGATATCTCTTCTAATGTATCTATCACACAGCATTTCTAGCATTTTGATGATTATTAACATGGACAATGCACGCTTCCAATCTGACCTATCACAAGAAACCCCAATCAAGATCAAGCAGAGGCTAATCAGGTGGTTAAAGAAAAAGAATATCAACTTTCGAGAACAAGCCATGAAAGATCAAATATGGAACTGCCTCAGTAAAAAAATGCTGCAGTTTAATGTAATTGATATGATTTGGTCTGGTTATAAATGAAAATACGATCAATATATTTTCTAATCTTAACGGATCACCATCAAAAGTTTTGGCTACATGGGAAAGGGTAATACACGAATTTTTCGTAGACCATTAGGAAAAATATTTTATACATACTGAAAATGTAATTCAAGAGGCTTGGGAGGAATTACAAGTATGTGATGCCTCTGACATTCCACCACTTGTAATTACTACGGACGAAGATGACAACGATGACGAAGACAATAACTCTGACCTGAGTTCTGACTTTGACAATACCATACAGATTGATAGCTTTTTTGCTGTAGTAAATTTTATTTGTGATTTGTTATCTAAGTATTTCAACCATATCGTTACAATTACATTAATTTAACAATGCAATGGTGTATGTGATTTCTTGGGGATATAATTTTTTTATTGTTTGAATTAACATTTTTATTTTTAATGTCAATTATTCATCAAAAACAAATAAATTAAATTGTCAATATTTTCAGCTTTTTCCTGTAAGCTAAAATGATTTTATATCATTCTTCTTAATATTTGTAATTGTTGTGGGAATCAATTTTCTTTCATCTGCAGCTCTTTGTATTACATTTTTAACATGAAATGCGATTCCGTTTCGAAACTGTTTCTTTTTCAGTTATAAAAAACTAACATATTTAAAACTATCAGCTGGGGTGCTTAATAATAGTGATTATAATGTTTATTGTTAAACATAAATTGGCTTATATGTGATAAAATATATAATTTATTGTTATTGCTATTGTCAAAAGGTGTATTTTTTAATGCGGTAATTTAGTAATTTTGTTAATATTGGTTCGGGTTAAATTAATCCACTAATTAAAAGGATTAACTACCTTAGTCCTTAGAAATTAGCAGATCGGCTATCTTCAGTTAATCCATTATTAAATAAGAATATTATATGTTATCGATCCGAAATTTGGTACATAGGTCTAAATTTAAAAGGAGAATTAGTAGTTTACAATTGAAATTACAAATGAAAAAATTAGCAATATCTATAGTATATAGGCTTCTGTGTTAATCGATTAGACCTGCTACTGGCATTTGAGGTACCTTCTCTTTTGCACTATATGAATGCATTCGGCTTTGTCTACACGTAAATATCGTTAAATAAAACGAAAAGTAATTAGATGCTGTTTTTCCTGTAATTTTAGCAGCCTTAATAATTCGTAAGGTCGCGAATAAATAGATTATGCATGGATAGCTTTAGACGCCTTATTATATAGAAAGCTACATTGACATTTTTTGTCATGTCCATAATCGTACAGTAAATGCCACAGTAATTTGTTGCAAAATAAATATTAGGGAACATACGTCGTTGACCGCCAGTAGGACGTCATTACAAATGGGTGTAATTTCGACTTTAGCCTTAAACCAAAATCAGCAGGTGGTATTTAGACTAGATGGCGAGATATCATTAAGTGAAATCAATCAATTAAAAACTTACACTAAAACACCTAAGCCGAGACAAATCCACTGGCCTTAAATGTCTATTCAATATTCAAGATTTAAGTAGCACAGCTTAAACTATATTACCTTTCATAGTCATTAGTTGCTGCGGTATAATAATAACCTATCCAAACTAACAACGCTCCACTAGATTAGCTACATTTTAAACATATTTTTCCTAAAAAAACAGTACTCGCAGTATTGTTTGCCTCCACGTAGAAAGTATTTTTGCGTTTCGGTAAGTCTCACGTGGAGAGTAGGTTTTCCAAAATACACGTGACATGCAAATGCCTAGTGTAAATACCCATAAATCCTGCGGATGGTCCTATGGTAGACTATTCCAATAACATATCGTGTACTGTTATTAACTAATAGGCTAAATTCTTATCATTTTGGGTTAGTTACTAACGCCACGCGTTCAAACGGTGCAACGACTTTCTACGTGGAATCTTACTAATCTATAATACTTAACTTGAGCTAGGTACCACATTTTGTGACGTTCGAAGTGTTTCCTCAAGTGCAACAGTCAGTCTCCCATTATACCATTCTTTATTGATAAAAATGAACAAAACAACACTGCACCCACAAACACAAACGAGTCTCGAGGAAAAATAACAACCGATGGAGGTACGAAACTTTTCGAGAGTGTCAATGCTTTTTCATCGAGCACATCCGCAGCCACGAGCATTGCAGAGCAACACAAATCTGCATCTCCATTCACAACCTCCCAATTAATACGTAAATAATGTTAATTTTCCATAATTAACCTGACTTTGTAGAATGTTTTTAGGGGTTAGCATTCACAACATTCGAAAGGCGTGACTCTTCGCAGTAACATCACGGATCCGACCTTTATTTGGATCTATGACGCAATCACAGCTGATTTTATTTATATCATACTGCCGTTTCCCGACGTTAGTTAGGTTCAAATACCACGACTAGTTTGCACGGATGGTCGGTCGTAAGATGATGTGTGTGCGATTCAGTTGCCGTGCTGATGTTTGGATTTAGTCCGTGAATGCAAATATATTTCAAAAATTTTGTCTGGATTTTGGGTATATCTTGGATTAGTTTCTCCGGGTTTTGCTTCCGGAGCGAGTAGAGGTGGAGCATGGTGTTTTAATATTTGAAGACTCACTCAACTAATGATGTCATGAATATAATAGACTTAAAGGAATAACGTCCTCATAAAAAAATTGATCATAATAATATATATAATAATAATAATTCTTTCCATATAACCCCCTTTTAATAAATATCTCATGACGTCATGTTATTACTGCGAAGAGTCACTCGCAAAACTAATACCTTGTATAGAAGTTTGTAAACTCCACACTTTTGCGTATTGATTTGACAAGTTCGTCGTTGTCAGCTGTCTGTTTGACATTTATCTTATCTATGTTTGTTGGTTAAGTTCATTTTCTGTTCGGCGTTTATTCTGTTAAGGGTTTCTATAGGTTTTCTTTCCATCATGAGCGGTATAATCTTGTTTATGAAATAGACAAAAATTAAATTGCAGGAGACCGCTTTCAATTCCAAAAAGACTGAAAGTTCAAAGTTTCTGTATATGTAAACTTCAAAGGTAAGTCACACGAAATCATAACAACCATGCCTGTCAAATTATAGGCTACTAATTTATATTGGCTTATACGCAACAGGTGGCGTCTCGAGCTTACGTATTAACTTTACCAAGTAATTAAACCCATTATGAGCATTTTAAGATCCTTTACAGTCATACGCTACTATGCTATATTAGCCACTTCTGATTGGTGGATTAAGGTCACTTTCACTTTATCTGCGGTACAGTCAGTTTATTCCACCAGGTCTAGTTAGTCCAGTGGTCAGATTCTGCGTTTGGAACGCTTCCGCGTTTAATTCCCGCCGGGGACAAGACATGTTTTCTTTATTTTTTTTAAGGTTATGTGTGTTTTTTCGTTTAAATTTGGGTTAGTTTCAGTTAGTTTTGTCTGCTTTCGCCCCGGAAGGATACTCTAAAGTGACGTTAATCCATCATTCAGAAGCGACTAATATAGCATAGTGGCGTATGACCGTAAAATATCTTAAAATACCCATTATGAATTCTATTATAGAATATATGATGGAGAATAAATTATATGCATTAATTTTTCATACCAATATCAAGGTTATGAATGAAGCTTTAAAACTGTACGAGAATCCTACAATTTCCATTTGACAAATGTAGGTGGGAGTTTGATCATTTGATAAGGAAAAATTATAGTATATTATCTTTCTACAGAATGTCGTCGCCCAAAAATAAAAAAATTGAAGATAACCTCAAGCATCCTCATTACAATTGTGAAAAAAACGAGGATAAAAATATATTTGAGTCTTAGCCTCAAGGACGAGCTGGAGAATTTCTAGTAGGCACTGACATCAGTGAAGTTGCTCAGCATGTCTATTCTCTTCAGCTCTTTCCGATTCAATCGAATATTCGACTCTTCTTATTGCACTACATGGGGAAAGTCATACTTTAGAAAAGTATAATCGCGACTTATATAGAAGGTTTTTGATCAATTTCAATCATTGCTATTGAATTGAAAAATCGATGCTTTGCAGTTGAAGGTACCATCAAAATGAGCGTGACAATGAATCTCATCAAGCCTCCTCATTCCAATTCTAAGAAAAATTAAGATGTATTTGGGTCTGAACCTCAAGAATGAACTGAAGATCTTCTAGGAGACTCCAAGATCAGTGAAGATGCCCATTTTCTTCATTCTCTTCAGCTTTTTACGATTCAATAGAAGATTTGACCCTTATTACTCACAATGAATCATGGATTCAAAAGTCGATGTTTTGCCGTTGAAGATACCATCAATATGAGCGTAACAATGAACCTCATCAAGCCTCCTCATTCCAATTCTAAAAAAAAACGAAGACGTGTTTGAGTCTGAACCTCAAGAATGAGCTGATGAACTTCGAGGAGGCTCCAAAATCAGTGAAGATGCCAATCATCTTCATTTTTTTCAGCTTTTTCCAGTTCAATCGAAGATTCGACCCTGCTTGTTCAACTACATGGTGAAAGTCATACTTTAGAAAAAAATGCAGAAGTATACTTCGGTGGATATCTTTGCAAAAGTATAATTGCGACTGATGTAGAACGTTTCTAATCACAATCAATCATCGATATTTTTGAAAAATTATTGGATTGAAAAGTCGATGCTTTGCAGTTGAAGGTACCATCAAAATGAGCGTGACAATGAATCTCATCAAGCCTCCTTATTCCAATTGTAAAAAGACGAAGATGTATTTGAGTCTGAACCTCAAGAATGAACTGAAGATCTTCTAGAAGGCTCCAAAATCAGTGAAGATGCCCATTATCTTCATTCTCTTCAGCTTTTTACGATTTAATAGAAGATTAGATCCTTCTTACTCCACTACCTGGGGAGAGTCATACTTTAGAAAAAAGTGCAGAAGTATATACTTCGCTGGAAATTCTTCTAGGAGGCTCCAAAATCAGTGAAGATGCCCATTATCTTCATTCTCTTCAACTTTTTACGATTTAATAGAAGATTAGACCCTTCTTACTCCACTACCTGGGGAGAGTCATACTTTAGAAAAAAGTGCAGAAGTATATACTTCGCTGGAAGATCTTCTAGGAGGCTCCAAAATCAGTGAATATGCCCATTATCTTCATTCTCTTCAGCTTTTTACGATTTAATAGAAGATTAGACCCTTCCTACTCCACTACCTGGGGAGAGCCATACTTTGGAAAAAAGTGCAGAAGTATATACTTCGCTGGATACTTTCGCAAAGGTATAATTGCCACTTATGTAGAACGTTTTTGATCACAACGAATCATTGATATTTTTGAAAAACTATTGCATTGAAAAGTCAATGCATTGTCGTTGAAGGTACCATCAAAATGAGCGTGACAATGAACTTCATCAGCCTCTTTATTTCAATTGTAAAAAGACAAATATGTATTTGAGTCTGAACCTCAAGTTCGAGCTCAAGAACTTCTAGGAGGCTCCAAAATCAGTTTTCTCAGCATTTTCCGGTTCAATCGCAGATTCGACCCTTCTTATTCCACTACATGGGGAAAGCCTTACTAGAAAAGTGCAGAAATAATATACTTCGCTGGATACCTATGCAAAAGTAAAAAAAGATTGCGACTTATGTCGAACGTTTTTGATCACAATGAATCATTTATATTTTTGTAATGCTATTGGTTTGAAAAGTCGATGCTTTAACATTTGAAGGTACCATCACCTACCTTAAAACTACTTACAGAAATCAGCTGGAAATATTGTTCGAAATGTATACAAAAATACTGGTTTATCCAGAATGAATGTGCGAAACACAGAGAGTTTATGTTACAATTGTTGATATTTAATTACGTATTCAAACAAAGAAGATACAGAAAACATCGAAAACTGCAAACAAATTAACAAAGTAAGCATAAGCATATTTTTTAGTCACTCAAATGCTGCTATTTCTAGCACTTTGTTATTTCTATTTTTAATGCACAATTAATGTACTATTTTGCTAAAACGTGTCAAATAAATGTTGGGTTACTACTCAACTATGTTTTACTATTTGGTGTAACTAAAGCTTATAATTGATTTGCTGTTATACAGGTTATAATCAAAAGTTGTATTTAAACTTAAATTTCTGAACACCCTTTGTGAAAATTTAACAACACAATGGTGTGTCTTAGAATGATATCTTCCAACCTCATCATTTCCTAACATATTGTCACGAATTGTACTTTTTTACTGTGACGCCACGCCATTTTTAGCGTGCAGGTAGCCCAGTTTTATGATCGCACTACGTCAAGTTGAGAAGAGATAATAAAGGAGACACATTGATAAAAAACAATAACAAGTTTATTTACAAACAATCTTAACAACGGTTAGACTGTATACTAATAAAGGCGTGTTAAGTTTATAGATGAATTAAGAGTTTACACTATATCCAATTAATATTAAATGCATGTCTTCTCGAGGAAGGCTTAGTTCAAAGTTTTTCTAGCAAGCGACGTCACTACTTTATTAATAAAGTTTATGTAAGCGGGGTTGTCTTATTTATGTATTCGTTTTGATATTTATAAGGTAAGTCTTTCTGGTTTATCACAGATTTCTAAGGCACTTTGCACTACTTTTTAAAAATCCCCAAAAACTATCCCTTTCCTCAAAATTCTGATACTTCACTCGTAAATTCGACTGTCTACTTTTTGGTATCCCCCGAAAGTCGTATACCTGTGCATACGTCCATCCAGGTTAGGTAAGGACCTGATCGCCCTGGACCTGTGTCCAGGTGCTCACAGATATGGCGGTTGTGGGATAGAACAACTAGAAGTGGACGCACCTATGTGCTGCCCCACAACTAGATTGAGCAGATTGAGAGACTCGAAAACCTGATGAATTTGGCGCTTGCCTGCGTATTTCTATGTTACAAAATGCTGATGGTTGCATCATTAAGGATTAAAATTGCTCCCGTCGCTGTTTATAATTAACTGTGAATGTTTATATAACATTTGTCAAGTTCAAGTTCAAACTTAGGACAGGGTGATATTTAATTAGTAGGTATATGCTTTTTAGTAGTTCACAATATCATATTTCTAACAAATTCTCTTTAAAAAAATGGAACTTTATAATCAATCTACTTAGTGGTGATGTTTTCTAACACTATGTTGTTGCCATTATCATTATGATATCGTTGCGTTCACCGGTGAATATTATATATTTTATTTTTAAAATGGATCTCCCGATTTAAACGAATAAATCATTATGTATTGATAAAGGGGCATTTGTCACTTAATACTTGAAATGAAAATCGGAGACGGAAAAAATATCCTAACCCCATCATAGAGATTGCCATTGAAATCTACGAATATGCAACAGATTCCCCTGATATGAATTTTTGGGACTACCATCTAGGGATGGGCAAAGCAAGACCAAGACCAAGACTTGCATGATCTTGGTCTTGTTCTTGTACATAAAGTCTTGGTCCTGTGCTTACAAACTAATGTGCTATCTTGGTCTTGGTCTTGCAACAAGACTCTTGCAAGGCGTAAAATTGAAAAAAATAAACAAGACAAAACAATAAAAAAATTTCAGAATGTTTCGAATGTGATTTCCGTATGTTTCACTCTTACCTTTAGATAACTAAAAACATGAAATTTTCGAAAACATAAAAATCTCAAGAGTGGAACATTTACCAACAGTGCGAATTTTGAAAGAGTCTCACAAGACTCAGGTAACTTGATCTTGCAGGACATGGTAATGGTATTGATCTTGTTCTTGCATCATAGTCCTGGTCTTGGACCTGCTAACCAAAAGACGGTCTCGGTCTTGCTTTTTTTGCAAGGCCTAGACCAAGACTCCAACACCAAGACCAGTTTCGTCAGTGGCGGCCTCTGCAGTGGGGCACAGCATAAACTATGGAATTGGATGGGCAGTGTAAAACCGGCAGCAAAAAGGCCACGCGAAGAGACACCTCCTCAAGCCACAAGAAAGGAAGGAACAGGAGAGAGGCGAAAAGAACTTGTGGAGATAAAACGTGCAATTGAAATACTAAAGAACCACTCTAAAGATCTCTCATCGGCCGTAAAAAATACACCAAATACAAAAGCGGAGATTAAAAAAGGGACAAATGCGATAGCACTGGTACTAGAGGTCCTAGAAAAAAGGTGGTCAGAATGGGAGGAACATTCTGAAGAAGGAGAAACTAATACCGGACAAAATGAGATACCAGACGTGGAAAAAAAGAACTACACAGACTGAATCCATAGGAATACAAGTGCGTATGGACAATGAAGATGAGAACATAGACTGTGCTTGAAGCCGGAAGTAATTGAGGACTATACCGACATTTTAATAAAGGAGTGGCCCGAGATTGCTTATAAATCGGTAACTCAGGTAGAAGGAAATCCGGTAAAAGCAGGAGTAGAGTGGGATATAGCTATAGTTATAAAATGGATAAGTACTATGAGGTTCTCAATAATTTTGGAGAACTAATCCAGATACACGGCCGACAAAATGTCACTGCTATAGCTACCCCGGATTTTTTGGATAAGGAAATTGTAAAAAACTACTGGAGTGCCTATTTCGAGAAAAGAGTGCAAAAATCGTGTATTTTGTTAATGGAAATGCAAAAAAAACAAAAGAAAAACAGCAGTCGACACAAGAATCCCGCCAAGACAGTGAGTGACAAAAGCTGGAGGAAAGTCATACTCTGAGTTATTGAAAGAGATTTAAAAAAAGGTGGATATAGATAGGATAGGAGCAACCGTGAAGAATATTGGCAAATCCAAAGTTGGGGACGTAATTCTTACGGAAAAAGGGGGCGAGAAAAATGCAAATGTACTTGGAGAAGAAATAAAGAATAAAACAGGTACCGAAGTGATGAGAAAAAGGAATACTGGAACTATCTATATCTTTGGAATAGATGCTGCTATTACGGAGGATGAGGTGAAAGAGGAAGTAGGAAAAAGAAATAATTTATGTAGATAGGAGTAAAATATCAATATCGTCCCTGAGACCGGATAAATACGGACATATTTCAAGAGAATGTAAAGTATTAAATTATAGCGAAATATGTGTAAATTCTGGACAAAATTAGCATAGTGCTAAGGATTGCCAAAACGAGACATTTTGTACAAAGTGCAAGATAAAGGGACACATGTCAGATCAAATTAAATGTCATTATTACAAGAAATTGATTGAGCAAGAAAGAAAACGGAGAAATTAAGTCGAAGGAAGTACGGAGACGATAAATGTGGGTAGTCTTCGAAACATTTATGGGTCTGAAAGTACAATTAAACGTGGGAAGAAGAAGAGTGGCACAAGCACTAGCATATACTACAGTCATGGAGAAAGCGGTAGATATACTCATTATAAATGAACCAAACAGGAACATGGTGAAAGGGGTAGAAGAAGCAGAGTGGCACAAGCCCTAGCATATACTACACTCATGGAGAAGGCGGTAGATATACTCATTATAAATGAACCAAACAGGAACATCGTTAAAAGACAAAAGGATTGATGTTTCTGTAAGAATTTTAACAAAGAATCTAGCTGTAAGGGATATCAACAGGGGAGAGGGATTTTTAAGTGTAAATACAGGAGAGCTTACTCTACTGGGATATTATGTGTCACCTAATATCCCCATGGAACAATACAGGTAAGAGGTAGACTGTATCATGAGTCAGATCAGCGGGAAAATAACGGGTATTATTTTAACAGGGGATATAAACGTAAAGTCACCAGCGTGGGGAGCCCCGTTTACTGACACTAAAGGAGAGTATTGGATGAACTATTTTATGTCAAACGATATGATAGTTATAAATAAAGGAGCCAACATTCATCAGAGGAAGAAGTAAATCCCATATTGTCGTAACAGTGGCTACAAGAAAGATTTCTAGATACATAACAGGCTGGGAGGTAATGGATACTGATAGCCACACGGAGCCACATGATATATATACTTTGAAACTGTAAATGCTAAAGGAGACATAGGTATGAAATGTAGAACAACAGAAGAAGTTGATTGGGAGGTTTTCAGAGCTTCCATGGATTTGATGGCTGACGAGAATGGGCGGATATCGTACCACGAGTGTTTTAAAGTTGTTGAAATTGCATATCCAAATAGCATAAAAAGGGATAAAAACAGGATAAGGACAAAGCCCTATTGGTGGAATATGGAAATCGAACAAAAAAGGCAAATGTGTAATAGGTGCATAATGTGTAATAGACTGACTGGTAAGCGATACGCTAATGGAGGAGAACTTATGATATTAGAAAACAAACTAAAGGACTGCAGGAGGGAATTGAAAAAAACTATATTCAAACAGCAAAAAGAGTTACAAAATGAGTTGGACAACAATATCTGGGGGACGCGTATAAAATTGTCTTGAGAAACCTGAAGATCAGCAGATCTTAACTTGCACATTGATAGAAAAAGGGAAGTAGTAATGGAGCTATTTTCTATAGTACAAGATGTATGGATCAAAAGTCAGACTATGGATGGCATACAACCATTTACTGTCATGGAAATGACGAGGGCAGCAGAGAAAATTAAACTCGGAAAGGCGGCTGGCATTGACATAATACCAGTGGAAGTGTTCAAAGAGGTGGTAAAAAATTGCCTAGAATGGTTAGTAGGAGTATTAAATGAGCTGCTTGTAAAAGAAGAGTTTCCAGATGAATGGAAAATAGGCAAAGTTATTCTGCTGTCAAAGAGTGAGAAAACGTTGGAGAATCTCAAGGCATTTAGACCAATATGTCTATTCAATTCGATTGGCAAATAATTGTTCGAAGTCATGAGGATATAGAAAACAAAGAAAATATTCATGAACATTAGTATGGCTTTCGAAAAGGACGGTCCACGGTTCAGGCAATCTGGCGAATACATGAAGTAGTGAGAGGAGCAAACAAAAAGTGGAGCGTTTTAATTCTATTAGATGTAAACAATGCTTTTAACTCAGTGAGGCACAGTCTAATAATACAGAAACTGCAACGGAAACGCATCAAGGCATACCTAGTAAATATTATATCCAGTTATCTATCCAATAGAAAGATAACATACAGCAAAGGGGAAGAGATGAATATTACAGCTGTAGTCCCACAAGGATCAGTACTGGGGTCCATCTGTGGAATGTAATATTTGATGGAGTTCTGGAGATAAATGTTTCGGCTTGTCATAAATGAAACAATTGCTTTCGCTGATGATATAGCGCTGGTAGTTTCAGCGGATGATAAAGAAAGTTTAATATATTGTGCAAATGAATGTCTTTATAAGATAAAAGGATGGATGATAATGAAAAAATTAATGTTGGCACCAGGGAAAACGGAGACAATAATATTAAAAAGCCCAAGAAGAAGACAAGAAATTACATTTAGGTTCTGCGACACAGAAGTGCGAACAGTAAAGAAGGTCAGATATCTGGGAGTAGATCCGGATGAAAGAGGGTCTTTTGATTAGCATAATGGAAATTGTTAGGAAGGTGGAGACAAAACTAGCAGTGTTAACTAGAATTATGCCAAATGTAAATGGACCAAACAGCGCGAAAGTCTTAAATATTAAAAAATATGCAGATATTTTAAATGGACTTCAAAGAAGAATACTAATCCGTGTGGCGTCATCATATAGGACAGTGTCTGCAGTAACGATAAATGTAATAACAGGAGTTCCACTCATAGATTTACTGATAATGGAAAGAAAAGAACTGTATGAATTCTTGGAGGAAAACAAAGAAATATTAAAAAGGCTTTTAAGATCTAATACGATGGAGAAATGACAACGGGGGTGGGACGAAAATCTAGAAAAGGGACAATGGACGAAGAAATGGATAAGAAACATAGCAGAGTGGGTGAATTGTGAGCACAGGAAGCTTGAATATTGGCTTACCCAGGCACTAATGGGTCACGGGTATTTTGGATCGTATGCAAAAAGGATGAATATAACTGAGGAAGAAACCTGCAAATATTTTAATGAAGTGGACGATCCAGAGCATACGCGCTCTTTGTGTGCGTAAGGTGGTTAGAAGTTAGACAGAGGTCGGAAAGAGAGATGGGATGTGAGTTAGGCATAAATAATGTTTATGACAAAATTATGGAATCTAAACAAAAATGGGGAATAAACGAGAAGAATGGGATACTCTGTAAAAACCGCCGGCCATCCTGATGTTATGTCGATATGGTCGGTCCCGAGGTGGTACGAAAAGAGGCAACAAAACGAGGTTTTAGTGGGTAGGCAATGGCAGAGGTACCTTACTATCGAGCCCCACACACGCATGAGCGTTCCTTTCTAAAAAAAACTACCATTTATTAACATAGTTTAAAAAATGCTTGCAAGGACAATAATTTTATATTTTCTGAAAGGATGGGAGCTTGTTACAAGTGCATACAGCTAAAAGGTGATCTTGTTAATAATTACTGGGCTTTCTCATAGACTAAGTCAGTAACTCGTGAATACCGCCTTGAACCTTTGGACAACATAGAATTATTCCGTTTAACACGAACTCTAGCGAAATTTTATTGGCCATAACGACGTTGTCACCGTAGGCTGCTGTTCATAAAATTATTTCAATAGCCATATTATATTTTACAGAGATTATATTGTACAATATCCTATTTAAATCATGAAATATAAAACTCTTCTTAAAGGAGATACCATAAAATCCACAAAGTAAACATAAAATAAATCATGTGCCAGTTTATTGTTAATGCTTCTATGATTTATTTTATGTTGCATACTTGCAGCATACTAGCTTTGCTAAAAATATAGCCGGTTTATGGCTCAATGCGGCGTACACTTCAAACCATAAAATCTAATTAAATTTGCCTTAATTATTAATTCTCAAAAGATGTTTTCATCATAAACTGTCCAATATTGAGGTGTTGAATATATTAACTTGAGGAACTAATTTTTTTCATGAGTAATATGACAATAGCCAATTAAAATCATTAAGAACAGTTCATTTCGTGGTAATTTAATAGCAGTCAGAGTTACTGTTTAAATAGATAGGCAACGTCCACTAGTTTCAAAATATCAGTTCTATAATCAATCAATATATGTCGTGTAACATTTGCCTTTTCTATTCAAGTAGATGTTTCATCTATATAACTAACTCAATTTCAATAAAAAAATTCTGTATACCTATGAGTTTCAGTTTCTCTATGTAAAGTCAAATGTGTTCCGATAAGCAGCAACCTATTCTTATTTTCAAGGGCACATTAAACGCCAACATAAACATTTTAAAACAATAAATCAGTCTTTAAACCCATTTTATGTAAGAGGTATTTCAATTTATTTTCAGATCCACGTGAAAGAGATCTTTAAACAAATTCAGCGCAGTGAAAAATTGTTATTCAATATTTAGAAGGAAATCCCATTTTTCTTAAAAATATTATTTAATTTATTCAAATTCAGATGGGGACAATGTGAATCAAAGCAAATTTGGGTAACTCTTTGCGACCATTTGAATTCAATGTATGGATCAAGCCTTGTGGAAAAGTGGCAAACCGTGAATACTTATTCAAATATATTTTTTTTGTTAAAATTGAGCTTATCAAAAGCTATTTATTTCAAGGAGTAGCTAGACAAGCAATGATTGAAATCACAGAGAGGGAGCGGACGAGGGAGGATGGCTTAGAAAGAGTGAAGTGACATCCCTGACAAAGCATGCACCACTTCTTGGGCTCCCCAGGACGATATAGTGCCATAAAGTGATATACAGACGGGGCAAGAACTGAACAGGGGACCGGATCCGGAGTATTTGGGCCTGCAACCAAATTCCCCGATGCAATGGAAAACACCCGGTCATATGCCAGGCGGAAATTAACGCCATATGAAGGTGTGCGCAGTTAAACCTTGACAGAAACTATAGAAAGAAAGAGATTGTCAACTTCTCAGATATTCATGCAGCCATCAAACCGCTGAGCTCACCAACAATCAGTTCCAGAATGGTATGGGAATCTCTACATAGGTCAGACGAGATAAGCAAGAGTAACAAACTATTCATATACCAGGTCACGCTGGGATAGAAGGCAACGAAAAAGAAGAACAATTGGAAAAAGTACGAGCACAAACTCCGCTTTTAGGACCGGAACCATTCTATGGCAGAGGCATGCACACCTACAAGGAAGCGTTCAGGAAAGAGGAGCGAACCAAATGGATCCGTCTATGGCAACGTCTTCCAGGGTTAAGGCAATCAAAGATGTTTCTAGGGTCCCCTCACCCAGGAAAATCAAAAGAAATTTATAACACTGAGTAAGAACAATCTCCGCATCCTCACCGGCTTTCTTACGGGCCACTGCCGGTTGTGAAGACACCTGGAGAGAATAAAAATTGAAAACGATGACAGTTGTCGGCTCTGTGAGGAGGGGGAGGAAAACCCGGACCACCTTCTCACGGAGTGCGAGGTGGTCGCGAACAACCGAATGACTTGCTTCGGGTTTTGTATCGTCGAACAGGAGGAATTTCCATCGATAGAACCCTCCAGACTATTTGCTTTTATCAAAGCACTGAAGCTGGATGAGGTGCTGAAGAAAGGGGGACACAATAGATCTATACAGGTCGCAGTGTACTAATACCCATCAAGATCATTCATTAATTCATTAATTTTTCTCAATTTAGACAGACAATACAAAATAAATTTATAAAGCTAACGTAACTAACTATAATTCAAATTTTTTATATTTATAAGCGATTCGAAGATGGAAGTACAAAACCAAAGCCAAGGCAAGTCTCCTCAGACATATGCAAGTGGGGAGCATTTGATGAGTTTGATGGGTTGGAAAAACATTTAAAGTATTGCTTTTCTACTTATAATTTTTCATATAAAAAATATAAGAAAATGGGAATATTACATAAAGCTGAAAGTAACCTGTATTTTTAAATATATCGTGTAAATGTAACTTGAAACTAACTAATAATAGATATCTTTACAGACTTCTTCTAAGGTACTCGCAAGCTCTGAAAATGCAAATTCGAGCCCATCAAAGAACTTCTGTACAGTTTTCATAGTCATTCCAGACTAGCCAAGGATTCTCCTCCCCTTATTGGTCCCTATCAACACGGAAGTTATGGACAAAACGTCTGGATGCAAGAGGTCCTTAGA
>JAEQML010060086.1:0-27700 GCA_016904865.1 Pissodes strobi | reverse complement strand
ATTTTTCTTTAAAAATTTGACCTAAACTTTTAACGTTTATATTTGAATTACGATCAAGTTATTACTACCTTCTCACCGTTTTGGCTGAGAAAGAAGAACAAAAAAAATAAATAAAATCATGCATTCCGACTTCGATATCGGGTGGGGATGAAATTTATTTTGTATAGTCCGAAAGTAAAAATAAAACTCTCTACAACAAACTTCTTTATTCCTAAGGGCAAGAAAAATATAATTTTGAAGTTTAGGTTTCTGATACGTAAGCGAAACAGCGCCAATTTAAAATTGCAACATACCTAAGAAAGTCATATAACTTCACAATATACAGCGGCACTATATTCGGTTATCCCCCAGTTTTTCGCAAATTTGAGTTTTTCGCTTCAGATATCAAATTTTTTCATTTAACCTTAAAAAAAAAGTATAAGTCATAGATTACATCCTCCTCCTATTGACCCTTCTCCCACAGAATTTTTTAAATCCTCCACTTTTTACGAATTAAAAATAAATATTCAGCTGAAAGAGAGCAGGTTCGGTTTAAAATCGGTGAAACGTTGATCGATCATGACAACGACCTCCCTTCTTAACACTATCTTTTTTTTATCATTTTTCGTTTATAATTGGTGATACGGAATATTTTTTCATTATTTTCCCGGAGATTCATTATCTGAACAGAACCCTTTATGACGATACCTCATATTTCGGATAGCTTGCTCTGCTTATGTACTTGTTCGTTTTGTATTATTTATCCCCGTCATTATCCTGGGAACTCAATGTCACCAAGGGAACTCTGGTAATTGAAATGGGAGTCCGTTAAAGCACGCAGCTGGCGAAGTGCTGAGAACAACTAAGTCTTGGACTAAGACATAATTGCTGACACTGGCACTGTGAAAATAGCTATTAGATGACTGGCTAATGGCTGCAATGAAGGAAGTGCTTGATAGACGAGACATAATTTGCATTCGATGGCTGCCGAAAAACACAAGCTGCGCGTTCAAAATAAAGTACAATTTATCTAGAACCAGTGGCGTTGATCCTGAGAACATAATGTAATTGAAATAATTTTGATTAAATTGGATTTATCTATCATCCACTCAAGCCCCGAAAGACTTCTTAAAAATTTACGGTATCTATAAAAATATTTCAGTTTTAAATTGCTTGGTGTTTAAGGCGATCAGCGGTTATATAGATACATTTTTGAGTCGATCTGAGAAAATATAACCAATCTGATTTTGTTTTGATCTGTATTTTCTGCATTGATATATGCCCTCCAGTTAAAATCAATACCTCTCTGGTCATATTTGCTGATGATATATTAAGCTTTAATGCTCACTTAAAATTCTTGATAACAATTGTTATGATGTTCGTTTTCAAAATTGCGGTTTAATTCTCAAAACGGTCTAATATTTGTAGATTGCATGTTGTTACCTTTCTTTATCCTCGTCCTGTTCTTCAGTTTGGTTTGCCAGAATCTCGATATTGTTCAAAATATTTCTAAAATTATTAAAGGCCCCATTTCGGCTGATAGAGGAGTGACAATGTAGTTACAAACTTGCACCACAAAATAATAGGGGTTTCTGACTCTGAACAGTGGTCAAACATTGATGACATTAAGATGCATACCTGGACATTTACGAAAACCGTGAAGTTTTCTAAAATAGCTATTTTCTAACAAGTGCGGGAAGTAAAACTTCCCGCCCGAGGATGCAAAAGCACGCGAGTGCCGGAAATTTATTCCCGCAAATGCTAGGAGCAATATTTTTTCTACAAACTTATCTTAATAAAGTCTAACATATAAATACAATTAGAAAAAAATATATCTGTAATTTTCAATACAAGTATAATTTATTAGAAATTGAAATAACAATATGGAGCAATAACTTAATTAGGTATGCATGTTAATATTTATAGTATCATTATTGATATTTGAGAAGGTTATTGTTGTCGCTTCCAATGGTGTGTTGTTTGGAATGGCAGATGAAATCGAATGGGAAACATTGTTGTGATGGTTCAACCAAATTTTTTGGGCAATCTCTTTTTTGTTTTCAATGGATTCATCCAAATAGCCTTCAGCGGCCGATGTGGATTTCCATCCTCTATGTCTCTTCGAAGCTTATAGCACTATAGCTAGGAAGTTTTAGGATTTTCTAGGGGGCCCTAAAATTCCGATATTTAATAATCGAATTTCATGAAAACTAGCCAGCAGATTTCAATCAGATTTGCGTTAAAATTCGTAATATTAATTTAGACAACAGGTCATGCTAAGTTTTTACACAATATCTCTATATTTACATTATTGCCCGTTATATTTCTGGAGGATGTAGATTATCCCGCCAGAAGGGGCGGTGACAAAGGGCGGTGACAACTCCTTCAAGTTGATCTAGTTCACACAATCTAGAAATAAGTTGCATCTTGAATCCCAACCTAATAGCACGCACCAAGGGCGATTTTTCCGTCGGCATGGCGCCAAATCGCCATGCCGGGGAAGTTTTCACGTTTTGAGACCTCATAATCTCTCTAGTTCTTTACTCATGTGACATAGTGGTATCCAGCCATCATCATCGTCATCTCAAGCCTACATAAAGGTATTTATCGGCACCCTGACTGCCATTACTCTTACAAGTATGACGCTGTACCATCGCTGTATTGGCGTCCCCATTGGTCTTGTCCATGGGAATTCTACAATCGAGTCTTATCTCGAACCACAAGTAATCGAGTCTTGTCTCGAAATCCAAGTAAGTAAACACATACGTTTACAATCACATTCTCTCAAACGCGGTACTATCGCTGTACTAGCGTTCTCATTGGTCTTGTCCATGGGTTCTCATTATTAATCGAGTCTCGACTCGAATCATTCAACATCTCAAACGCGGTACCATCGCTGTACTAGCGTTCCCATTCGTCTTGTCCATGGGTTCTCAATATTAATCGAGTCTCGTCTCGAATCTCAAGTAAGTAAACTCACACGTTTACAAGCACATTTTCTCAAACACGGTACCATCGCTGTGCTAGCGTTCTCATTGGTCTTGTCCATGGGTGTTCAACAGTCTCTATTCTCTATCATAGTATAACACTGGGTTGTTATGCTCTGGCCTTATTCTCATATAATGACTACCCGGCACTTTTCTGCCAGTATTCTCAAAATCTCACAAATGCTTATCCCCTACGCGGATTTCAGCTTACCTAAGCGACCTGCACAGCGTGTTTTATAATAATTTTTGCGTGTATTAAAACCGCATTCACAAAGGCATACATGTCATGCCATAGGCATATATAACGGCATACCATCTCAAACTACTATAATCAAGTCATACATGAGCTACAACAGAGGCTTAGCAAGTGTTGTTTAAAGTGACTTTCCCCATTGTTGGAAGATAAACTGCTGAACAATGAACGTTGCTCGTCAATTGTGAACATAGTGTACATAGTAGCTTATAGGTGGACATAAAGGTAATATTTATCCTGTTATTTATTATTGTTTGTATATTACTGTATTTCCTATCAGTTATCTCAGCTAACCGAGCTCATACGTAGCACTTCCGCAGGGACTTTAATGAGCATTTAACTGTACATAGCTTTAAGGTTATGATTATAATCATATACTTGTTTATTATTACAATTGTTTACGCAATGCTTTAGCTTTTAAGAGTATTATGTTTGTCATATTCTTCAAGGTCGATACGTAGCATCGACATATATTATCCATATCGTAGCACTGACTACATACAATCATTTAATGTTTATATTTTGTTTATTTATGAGCTTCTAGTTATTTTCAGGTAAAATATCTTATTAAAATATTCATATAATGCTAAAGGTCTTTGTTTTATTTACAAGGTCACTTTAGAACTAACCCCTATGGTCAATTATAGCGCCTACGAGCACACATTGTTTAGAAAATCGACCAAGATCGAATCTGAAATAGCTAGGAGCGCTGAAAGTAGCAACTTCTCGCACGCTCTTAGAAAAAATCTTTATCTCTTCGATATCCGCCACTGTGTATAGCTTCAAAATGATAAATGACATAGCCATTATTCATTGTTAATTGGTCTTGGTGTTGTATCAGAAAATACATTTTACGTTGATTTCTTAAAGAAAGTAATGTATTACTGCGTACCATTTTATTCTTAAAAGATCTGATTTTTGAAGGCTCACAATACATGCTAATATTTTCTGCGATTAAGAGAATTTCGTACTTTCAATGCATCTGCGAGTCCCCCGTGCGTGGGGGTGTTACGCTAAAACTCTTCAATTATGGCATTTATGAAAGCCTTGTAAAATTACTATACCTTTATCATATATATGCCACACTGGATAAAATAGGATTTTACCATACCTCGCATTCACATACATATTTTCATGTGCATTACACAAAATAGATATTTTAATTCAAGACAAGTAGATTAAAAAATATAATCTCGATTTTCCCTCATAACGGTATATTATTTATTTTTTTTTTATGGCAGCGGCACACAGACTAAAGGGAGATCCTATGGCGCTCGACGAGCGGTGTGTGTGCGAAGATGTTGATTGACAAGGTTCTTGAATATTTGTAGGTTGTAATTAGTGGGAAACAGATGTCCTGGAAGTGAGTTCCACAGTGATGCAGTGCGCCAGACAAATGAGTCCTGGTAAAGCGATGTTCTAGGTATTTCTAGTTGTACGACGACGACGGCTCCTGCCGTCTGTCGGGACTGTCTGACAGGAGTTGCCAGGGGCGGGATTATACGGGCCACATCCTTGGAACATCTGCCGTGAAAGTATCTGGAAAACAGAGATATCTCGGCCACATGTCTACGATGTTCCAGACTATCCAGATTCCGGGTCAACTCCGGATCGCCGACGAAACGCACAGCCCTCTTCTGAATGGAATCCAGCAGCTTTAGGGTATGCTTTGGTGCGGCACCCCAGATATGTGAGCAATATTCTAAGCACGGTCTTATTTGCGCTCTTATAGCAAGAGCAACTGCTGCGGTGTATAGAGTTTTTTGTTGCGAAATAGCGCACCAAGCTACTGGGAGGCTGATTTTGCGATGTTAGCAACATGGTCATGCCATGACATATTGCTGTTGACCGAGACACCCAGCAGCCCGATTGGCGAGGATGAAGGAATGGTCGATCCTGCCATAATGATGTCAGGGCCCGCTGTATTGGCCCTCTTAGTAAACGTTGCTGCTTGGGTCTTTGCTGCATTGAATTGGACCAAATTTTGGTCGCCCCAAGTTTGAACTTTCTCCAGGTCTTGATTTATTGCGGTAATCTGCTCCTGTCTCGGTGATGAGTCTCAGTCGCTGGTAAGGGTTTTTCTAATCTAAAGTGGGAGACAAGTGTACTGTCATCTGCAAAACTGTAAACAGGATTATTCGTTTCGATCAGCAGGTCATTAATATAGATGAGGAACAGAGTTGGTGAAAGTATTGCGCCCTGAGGCACGCCCGCGTTGATGGTGAATGTGTCCGAGATGTGTCCATCGACTGCAACGTGTAGGGATCGGTTCTTAAGGAAACTGGCCAGCCAGCTGCAGAGAGAGGCGGGCAGTCCCAAGGACGGCAGTTTGTTGAGCAGTCCGTCATGCCAAACTCTGTCGAATGCCTTTGAAATATCCAACGCAATCGCTCGAGACTCTCCGTAGTTTTCAATTGCCCTACTCCATATATGAGTGACATATATGTCCTGTCATCGTAAGTCAGGTCCTGCATTGTTTTCTTTTTTTGAAAAGACCACTGCTTGAGTCTTTCCTATGTTAAACTGGATATTGTTTTCCTCACCCCATTCTACGATGGCGTTCATCGCCTCATTGATGGCAGCCATTTGATTTTCTCGCTCGCGCTGGGAACGAGCAGTGGTCATTAAGTCCGCCACATGAATGAGGATATAAGAGTGCTGTCGGCTGCAAAACTGTAAATAGAATTGTTTGTCCTATCTAAAATATCGTTGATATAGAGCAGGAACAGTGTGGGATATAATATAGACTCTTCCGGCATTGATTTAAAATTTTACCAACTCGGATGTTTCGATCCCTTAAGAAATTGGAAAGTCATAGAACCAGTGCTGGTGGAAGTCCGTATGCTGTCATATTGCTTAACAATTCGCCATGGCATATCCTATCAAATACTTTGGATATGTCGAGAGCGATTCGCCGTAGCTCTCGATGGCGTTGGTCCGCATGTAAGTCACGTAAGTCAGAAGATCTCCCGTTGATCTGTGCTTGTGGAAGTCATTCTGGCGATCGCTTATGATGCCAGACAATTCGAGATATTTTAAGAGCTGTTCGTTGATCAGTTTCTCCATGACTTTGGACATGATGGGAACTAAGGAAATTAGACGGAAGTTATTTGGAATCGTTTTATACCTTTCTTCGGGATTGGTTGCTCGAGCGAATTTCCAGCATGCAGTTAGGGAGAAAAGTCTGTTTAATGGAGCTGTTGGTTTAGCAGCACATTTCTTAAGTACTATTGCGGGCACGCCATCCGGTCCTGTGGCGTTGTTAGTGTCTAGGCTTTTGAGTATTCGTTTCATTTCGCGTTGGCGAAATACCAGATCTGGCATTGAGGAATTCACTATCCGGATAGTTGGGGGAGTCTTTCCTTGAGGTAGAACTTGATGCAAACATTTCGGCAAGAATTTTCACTTTTTCTTTGTGAAATCCTGATTGACAGCTTTGACAACTGACTAAAAGGATCTTTTCCATTAGGGCGGTTGGGAAGCTTATTCTTGATCTGATCATTATATTCGTCCTTGCTCTTCTCAATGGTCCGCTTACATTGATTTCTAGTCATTGCGGTAGACGGTATTTTCAGTATTGACCGCTCTTGAGCAGTGAGAGAGGAGGGGATGAAAGCTTCCATATTAGCTAGGATAACTTGAGTTATCTCATCAGCAGATCCAGCGGTATTTTGATTCCTAAAGCAGACATCTTTTCAACGAAAAGAAAGGTAAAACTCGCGAAGATAACGCCACTTTACAGATTTATAGTGTCAGACCTTTCGGGGAACCTGTGGCTCCTTGTTTTAATAGCATATTCACGGGTTGCGGAGATAAGATTGTGGTCTGATGAACCCAACGAAGGTTGGACAGTCACGGTGTAGAGGTCAGGATTAGTTATTAAGAATAGATCCAGGAAGCTAGCAAAGTATTTTTGACGCTCAGGGATCCGGGTAGGATTGTCAACCAACTGAGTGAGTCCATAACTTATAGCAAAAGTTTCGGCTTCTCATCCTTCATCGTCGTTTTTGTTGAAGTGTTTCAACCAGTCGATGTTATGCACGTTGAAGTCTCCTACTATGACAATTTCTGCCGTTGGATAGTTGATCTGCAGAGAATCAATTAGATTTAAGAAAAGCCGTTTAAATTCTATATGGTCTGTACAAGCAAGAAACGCATTTGGTCGCTCGATATGTGCTTAATTTTAACCACATGCCATCAAAGTCCTTAGGTTCGTATGTTTTTTTCTCGTTGATAACATAAATCGTCTCGTAGAAAAACAGCTAATCCAGAGTTATGTCGAAATCAGATGTAAAAGTCATATCCGGGTATATTCAGACCTGATGGTTCCCCCAGGCCAGCCTCGGCGGTCTATTTTACCTCCGAAATATTTTGATTTGGGAGGCACCATCATGCATTTTCTTTCCCACCCTGAGAACCGGATCCCAAAGACATGGTGACGAAACATGAACTAGAGGTCAATTCACGCTACCTAAACCAATCTGGTGGTATTTCACCGAGCGATGCGCGGGGACCACATCTACCACTCATAAACCCTTCCTTACTGGAACAATTAAATAAAAGAAATAAAATTGTTTCATTTCACAGTAATGACGAATACTTATATCTATCCATACTTATTAACATCGGTAATGATCAGATATGTTTTTTTTTTATAGAAATGAGCCACGAAAAGATAGCATCAATAAAATCTGCGACTTTTTTATTGAGTTGATTTAATAATTCTTGTATTTGAATCAAAAATAAATGTAAATATTTGGAGAACTTTAGCCAATCTTTCAGCTTCATTGTTATTTGCATAATCATTGATACGAAAGTAGGCTAAATTTGTTGATCAACGTTATCGTTTGAATCAATTTCACCCGTAAAGATGCAGTTCTTTCAGGAGTTGCATAAAAACAACCCTTATGGTAGATTTCAGTTTTGTATGGAAATAACACTCATGATTCAAAGCCCTCGGTATTTTTTTAGAAAATATATGTCTTATGGCTTCCAGTATTCACAAAAAATGATACCATTATCTTTTATGGAAATCATTCGCTTAGGTAAATCATTTTCAGCAAGATGGAGTATTATCACATTATATATCACCTGTCAGACAATTTCTTCATTATGTATACTCTGATCTGATCTGATTAAAGGTCTGACATTAGGGCACGGAGGATCGAAAAACTTTATTTTTGCTTTAAAGGTTTTTTTTTTATATAATTCACAACAGTCTTTGGCAACGAATTTCCCAGACAAGTCCTTCAAACGCCTGAATGGAATCTAAAAATGGGTTGCATTTTTGTTCACAAAATAATGGATCACATTTTCAGCAAATTAGAAAATAAATTGTGAATATTAAAGCTGCAAGTTATTAAACAATTTATCTTGATTTTGATTTACTCTAATTACTATAATTTCCTTGCAAAAACAGCATCGGAAAAGCTTATTATATAGTTTGATATTGTGTTTGTTCAAACTTGCATTTTGCGACCATTGAAATTTCAAAGTTTACTAAATTATAATTATTTGTCGTAATTGTTGAAGGGTGTCAATTGAAACTTTTTAAATTTACCGCGTGTATGTTTGAACTATATTACCTCTAAACTACGTAACTTTAAATCCTCTAGTTCTTGAACATATGAACGAGAAAAGAAAAACAAATTTTCATAGCATTTCATATTATGGAAATGTCCATATTTTAAAGCAATCATATAATAATAATAATACAGTGCTGGAATCGCTAAAAAGCGTAGAATTCAAAAATCAATAACATAATAGTATATTGTGTAACTAGGAGGAAAAGCAAAACATTCCTGGACGACTGTGATAGTTGCTGGACAAGGCGCAGCCGAGGCCACCAACACATACTATTTTTTTATCCGATCGAAATTAATTAGAATACGTACTTATATAAATAGAGCCAAATATTACTGTAAATAAAAACGGTGTTTTAAATTTAAACTCAACATAATATCAAGTTTTGAATCGAGCGAGCTTGAAGTTTATTGCGTAGCTAAGGAAACTACAGCTAAATGTTACTTTTGATAGACGCCAGATCTGACAAACAAGGCGTTTGAATATGACAGAAATGTTACATTCCCGGCCTAGGACGGGAATGTTATATTCCCGGACTGTTATTTTCTATTCTTGTACAGTTATTGAATGTTGCCAAGCAACGAATACAATATACTGGAATCATGACTTTTGCGGTGAGAAAACACATCGCCGGAAAGGTGTCGTTTTTCGTCCGATCGGATAAAAATGCCTTTTCGTCTGTAAAAAAGAAAAGCGAAAGTGCTTACCGCATTAACGCCTCAAATTCGTTACACGTGGTGTATTTATCATGTTGCGTAAAAGCATGCTTAAAGAAAATGGTTGGGATGGTTTTTTACTTAACATACAAATGACAAAAGACGCTTGACAAAGTATCTTAGCGACAATACACTTTTAGAACTTTTTATACTTATTCCAGTTACATACCAAAAATCGATATAGTTTTCAGTTTATGAATATATAAATGTTAATATTACTAGATTATTCCTGAACGTGCAATAAATCACAATAAATAGCAATATTGAAAGATATATTCCACTATTATATCCTTTAAAGTACGTTGTCACCCTGTTTGTTACTGCTGAAATAAATCTGTGGGTATAAAGACACTTATTGTATTTCATATATTATTCTAGGTAAAGGATATAGCTGAAAATCGATATTTTCAGACCGACCTATAGAAATAATTTAGCCAGGAGCCAACAGTGTGAAATGTTTGCTGGATATTACGACGACTTACCGCATTGCGCCAGCAAAACCAAGAGCTTTTGCATTAGGAACAGTCACGACCCTCGACAGAGTTAATAAAAATTGATAAGCTTGTGCATATATAAAACTGAATTACACTACTACCAGAGTATTTTGTCAATTTTTTTTAACCAATAATAATAGTCTAATTGTTTCAAGTTACTAAAGGAGATTTTACAGAAATAATTATACAGAACAAAAATTGTGCACACATTTACCAATACAATAAAATTACCTAAAATCAGTTGGGTTCATTTAATAAAAATGCCTCCATAATTCATAAAATGGGATTATCTTCACCCATCACGGCTATAATTCTTTCAGACTCAATATAGTACGGAGGGTAAGGCAGATATTTCAATACAACCTTACACTTCATTTTGCTGAGATGAAACTTGGTATGATTCAAGTACATACCTATAGGTAACATTTAAGAAGTGGCGCTCCCAGCCCGCCGCGCAGGAGCGGCTAGGGAACGGTTGCCTACTTTTCAGGGGAAATCGTCCAAAAACAAAAATTAGGGTACCGTTGGACTCCGCAGACACAAGACAATCTATTTGGCCCAGAACAACTGTTTTTATCCCCACAGAGGAGTCCATAAATTGGTATAATAAGAGAAAAAAGATCGTTTCACGCGGTGTCACTGCGCGCAAGAGCGCATTTTTATATGTATCGAGGGAGGGGATGTAGGCGTGTGTGAGAGGGAGGGAGATGTGGGGGGCACTCCTATGCCCAAGCGACCGTGCGGGGGTTTTCCGTAAGGGAAGGCGGAGAGGCTCAGAAAAGAAAAGCATAAAATTCAAAACAATTTAAGTTTTATTATTGTTATAACGACCAGAATTATATGAAATTCTTACCTAAAATTACAAATTACCGCATTTTATCATACAGTTTATGATATCACTAAATATTTCAATAGTAATGTTTAAAATGCCTAATTGAAACTAAAGGAATGGACATTAAACTCTTTTACTAGAACGTGTAAATTCTCGGGTAATAATTATATAGAGAGTAATCTGCGTCCATATTGCATGGGCATTTACACAGGTCACAATATCCTATATTTTTACAGCTGCAGTTGCCCTTGGAAGCAACTTTGCAGTTACTAACAAGTAGTTTGGACGATTCAGACGATTTTTGTTTTGTCCCCCAAATTGGCATCCATGCGCTGTTTTCTCTTTCCAGCCCCAGTAACTAGAGTGGTCTTGATGGGGAAAAATTGTTGACGCCAAATCTGTGACTGTATAGAGTCCGTCAGAAAGTGGAGGTGGAGGGCGTCTTCAGTGGGCGGGATGGATTTTAGGGGGCAATTTGAAGCCGAGAATAGACCCCGTCGGCATTGGTTTATAGAACCATAGCGTTTGCCACTAGAATTAAGATAATTAAAAATAAGCGATTAGACACGGCATCATATGTCAAAAAGGAATAGACAACTCACGGGCAATACATGGCTATGACCAACTTCTGCAGTTCGAGGTGTGCAAGGTTTGCCTTGCCATCTGCCAGATCCACCAGAGTCTGGACGGATTGTGGCTGAAGAGAAAGCGCATGACATGCTGTCTTCTTCCCTATACCATAGAATGCGTCCACGGTATCGCACCACGTAAACGCGTGGAAGGCGGGAGTTGCAAGTGAATTTGTTGGTCTTGGAAAACGAAGAATGAACTGGTTAGAAACATTCGGCACTTAAACTTATTAAATATGCAGAAAAAATAACATTTACCTAAAACCATGGACATAGGACAGCGATAAACTTGCCGTTCTTGCTCGTAGGACGATGTACCCATAATTCCTCCAGGTCGGGTAATTGGGGCCCTGCGGAACATGCCAGTGTAATAAGATCTGTATCAGAAGCCCTGACAAGGACCCTCTTTGCACCCCTGTGCACAGCATAAGCGACATGCAGGAATATTCTCGTGTCCGCCTCTTCAAGATTGTAAGGAGGCGTATGTTTTCATGCGATGATTTCTTAAGAAAAATTGGTGACAGATAAAAACTGCTTTTGGATTTTTCAACGCAGCTTTGCCCAATTTTGATATTTTTTTTTCCTATGGAATGAGGGTTCGAGTAGCACCCTTTTATTGAATGTCTGCTTACGGTTAATTGGAATCATTTTTATTAACAAATTTATAACACTAAGAGTTAAGTTAATTTGATAAAAATGGAAATAACTAAAAATGGTAAAATTTCAAGTTATTATTATAAAAGGTGCTGAAAATGGCACCTTGCACTTACTGACAAATAAACAGCCTGTTTGTAAATTCTTCTCTAATGTTATGAGAAGTTTCAGGTTTTATTTCTGGATACGATGGCGAAGTTAATTTAATGATTCACAAACCATCTAGCTAGCAGATCCAATCTGAGGGTCAATGTGAAACAAATTAGTAACTAGCCGATCTCAGAGGGAATGTTTGGATAATGATCTCCTATTTAACCCCCGAAAAGTCTCATTCGGTCCCACTGAGGAAACGTCGAAAAAAATGGCGTGCCTTTGCCATGAGACTTTATATAAAAGAAATCCTCCATCGGTAACATAAACAGTATCTGACTGTGATCTATTTTCGGGATTTGAATCTTATCAGGTTTCTGGGGCAGTTGAGATTTTGTTCCTCTTAAAAAGTGTCAAAGTGTATGGCGATAATTTAAACAAATCTTTTATTTCTTCTGGTGTCTTATTTAACCAAATAATCCTCTTAAAAGGTTGCATAGGGTTAAAGTCTACAAATGTTTTGTTTACGTTGATGGTAGGTTAGGGGCATATGGAATAAAACACACGGATGATTTATTAATCGTTATTAAAGGCATTTTTGAAGCGGAAATTTGTACATATAATCCTAAGTTGGGCCTTTTTCGGCATTCATGCACTTGTCCAAAACTGTCATGATGTACCCAGGGACGTCATCCTCTGTTTTGTGGACTACGAGAAAGTCTTCGACAAGGCCCAACAGGAAAAACTAATCAATATACTTAGAAGAACAGATCTGGATGAGAAGGATATTAGATGAATTAAAAACCTACACTGGCAACAAAAAGCATACGTCAGAAAAAATTGCTGCGCAACCGACGATGTTGAAATACGTAGAGGTAACAGACAGGGGTATATCTTGTCTCCACTTCTGTTCAACCTTTACTCGGAGGCTGTTTTTGATGAGACAGTTGAGGATGGTAATGTGGGCATCAAAGTAATTGGGGTCCTGGTTGATAATATCTGGTATGCAGATGACTCCGTCCTACTAGCGGACAGCATTGAAGACTTGCATCAAATGATGGATCGTCTAGACAGTATCAATACAAAGTATGGTTTTAAAATAAACGGTACAAAGACGAAATTTGCGATAGTGAGCAGACGCAAAGCACCATATGAGGATGCTCGACTACTGATAAACGGTGTGCCCTTAGAACGCAATATCTAGGGAGCTGGCTGAATGATGACTGGGAAAACGGAAATAAATTAAGTGCAGAATTGAGATAGCCCGTAATTATTCCCTTAAATTCAAAAGGGTTCTCACAAGTAAGAATATTAGTCGAAAATTAAGAATGCGCTACGCTAGATGTTATATGTGGTCTGTTTTACTCTATAGAGTGGAAACGTGGACCCTGGATACCAGGACCATAATAAACTAGAAGTATTTGAAATGTGGACCTACCGTAAAATTTTGTGCCATGGACTGAGAGAGTAAATAACGATGAAATTTTAAGAAGTATGGGCAAATATATGAAAATGTTGCTCAACATAAAAATAAGAAAAGCTGCTCACTTGGGACACATAATTAGGAAGCTCAAATACCAGCCACTAAAGTTAATCATTGATGGCAAAATAGAGGGTTAACGGGGAGTGGGAAGAAAAGAAAGGTCCTGGCTGAGGAATATGGACGGGCCTAAGAAAGATAGAAGATCTGGTTCATACAGCAGCAGATCGGGAAGGCTATGAGAATGTGATCGCCAACATCGAATAGTAGTGGATAGGCAGCAGAAGAAGAAGAATCCTAAGTTTATTTATATTATTATTACATAGTCTCTTAGATAGCTATAGTTCATATTTTGTAAAAAATAAATATTAAAAGTGAAACATGTATAAAACGGATTCTAAAAAATAGTCTCTGTTACCTTTCACTTTAGAGGAAAAATTTATAGAAACAAAATGTTCAGAGCTTTATTATTTAACAAAAACGTCTTTGAAGATTTTTTGGAAAAAAAAGGAAACGGCGATACTGCAAAAAAAATTAAAAAATCGAAAAAGGCGGCGATTATTTTAAACCTCCCTCCTGGACTGGGTTAATATCTAAAAATTTGCGTTGAGTTCAGCTTAATCGTTACTAATTTGTTTCACCCCCCTGTATATTATTCAGATACGTTTATCCTACTAATTTTATAGACATTTGATTTTAGGTAGCCCTAATAGAAAATAATCAGGGGATGTGAGGCCCGGCAAGTGAGCTGGCTACTCTGTTGGATCTCAATGTTCAATCAACCTACCCGAATAAATTTCTGAAACAATTTCTAATGTTCTGAGAATAATGTGGTGGGGCACCGTCTTCTTACCATGTTATATCCAAAGAAAGTAATGTGGGCTTTGGGCAATAATCTCATTAAGAGAATGAGTGGAAGTGTGCTGCGTTATTTGTAGCTACCTAAGTTTATAAGTTTTTACTAAATATATAGAACCTATAAATTGGTCATCTAACATGCCCGCCGAAACATTATTCTTTGGAGAAATTGAGTCCTCTCCTCACAAAGTAAATTGAATTAACATCACTCTAATATCTACAATTCCGGTAAAAGGTGTCTTCAACGTTAAAAGAAATGTATTTTAATTAATAAGGATTTGTAACGAAGTTACTATACTTTTAGAGCATGGTATGCACTTTCGGTTTTAACTTTCTTATTTTACGGGCTATTGATATCATTATCTTTTGTAAAATTTAATTTAATTACTCTAAAGCCAGTTCTATAAAATATTCCTTCTCGAAAAGCAAGGAAATCGGTTTTTACATTTTCCGCAGTTCTCGCGCGGTAGGTAGAACGCCGAGCCACTTGGCGGGAATCGTGCGCGCAAAGACCCCACCTAATGGCCAGCCTTGACGCGATCCCCACCACGCGCCGGATTAACAAACCGGGCCGCATCGAGCTAAACCGGCAGAATCCACAATCCACCCAGGTTCTCGAAGAAGACGACGCCAGCCAACCAGACCAGACCTCTGAGGACCGCCACCACTACCGCCAATGTAGCCGCCTAACTGAAACTAAACTCTCGCCGCTTTGTGCAGAGCGCCGCCGCCATGACGACCGCCATTAATCGCTATCGCTGGCTTGTCCGTCTTCGCTGCTACTATATAGGTATTAATCTGTAATATTTCTCTCTCTTTTACTTCAAGGATTGGCACCAGGTCAGTTCCAGGCAATCCTTCGTTCTCTCTCTACTTCCAGGGTGGGTGCTAGGTTGTTCCGACTAGCTTTACTACTTTCTTTCTTTTTCCGAGACTGATGCTAGGTCCGTTCCAATCAGTCTCGTCTCAGTTCTCTCTCTCTCTATCTCTCTCTCTCTCTATCTCTCTATCTCTCTATCTCTCTCTCTCTATCTCTCTCTCTCTCTCTCATTGACACTCAATCTACCTACCAATCGTTCCTTACCTTGCCTTACCGCTACCACGATGGCGTAAAATCGTAGTAGCGAAGTACGACTGGAAAGCAATGACGTATGTGCGCACGCGCATTACGGGAGTGGTATTACATCCCTGCAGGAAGCCTCGTCAGGTCATTTACTAGTATCGCACCGTATCCTTTATACCGTTATCATCCTAACGTTCGATTCTTACCGCCATTGCCGTCAGTATCATGTCAGGAAGAGCTATTTTGTACCATTGTTGGACCGTTTGGAAAGCGAGGTCCTGGAGCTTGGACTCGCGTAGACCGTGAACAAAGTAGCTTCGTCATTGTAGTACCGGTTCTTACCATTTGATACAGCGGCGCTTATTCTATTCTCCAAGCTTATGTCTTTTGCATACCATTTCTGCTAGTTTTAGGAAAGTTTCTAAAGGCAGCCGGCAACCAGAACTGACATGCGCAATAGAACCCCGGTTTGCTGTTTCTCAACTATATAAAAGCTGGCCGGTGCACTGTGGGCCCTTCACCACAATACTCCAAAGCGGTGGCGCCCGAGAACCAACAATTGGACCCTAACTAATGGTTAAAATTAACCGTCCGATAGCAATGCAAGCAAAAGAAACCGAAGCGCCTCATAGATTTACAACGATTCTTTCTGCAACGATCTCTTAAAATTCAAATCTAAAACATCTTCAAGCAATTGGAGCAAAATCTTCTTTCGTATGGATGGGATTTTCTTTACCTATGAACGAGGAACATTATATGGCTCAGCAAACTGCTCAGCTGATAGTTGTGGATTATTTACCATTTACCCTTTGCCTCTCACGCTTTTCTGAGTAGTAAAATTATAAGCCCCGTGTCCCGTGACATATAAATATCTTTAGGTAAATTGTATCAAAAATTCTTATTGTTTGGTAAGGCCCATGATCATGCATATTTAGAGCGTATTTTAGGTTGCATTGAGGAATTATTATTAATGACAACTACATAATTAGTTCTATGATATCTATATGAGGAAAATTTGTACTTAACGGTCATGGCAGAACTGTCTATGAAATACTTTGATACCCCTGATCATTTGAATATGCATAACAGGTAGCTAGAACCTGAAGTTAATGCCACACAAAATGCAACCTCCTGCTTAAGAAAAACCGTATATTTCCTTGCATTTAGATTTTTTCTGGTCATAATTCCCTATTTGATTTAAAAATGGTGCAGTATCGTTGCTCTGGGTTATTAGAAACAAAAGATTTAACAAAATTCTTAAATTAAATTTTTCATTATATTGCTGACGTTGAAGATTTGACTATGTTCATATTTGAAACTCTAAACATATCAGGAGCGCCATTTTTGAACGACTTATCATTGGGTTGCTTTAGGATAGTTTAGGTAATTTTGAGTTCGAGGTGAATCCGGGTTTGTAAAAAATATACAGATTCCTGTTTAAAATAAAAAAGTTGGTACGTCATATTTCATTTATAGTGAATCTTTAAGCATAGTAGAAAAATCAATAACTTAGATTATCTGAAAGCTGAGTCACTCCCTGTAAGCAACATTTTCGAGACCGTCGTGGCATATTTGTGTCTGCTTGATACATAGTTGTGATTTTTTTCTTGTGCTAGTACTAACTTGGATTTTCTTACAAAATCATGTTACCACCTGACAACAAATATCACATTTATATTAAAGTTGCATCATAAAAAATGCGATAATGTATGTACGTTAGATACGAATATGTCACCGTTTATACTGGTGTCAAGACAAGTGTTTGACGCGAAAAGAAAATCAGGTAATACTTTAGCAATTTTTAGATAGTCACCATGATCGTCATAATATCTAAAATACTGTCCGTTTACTTCCTGTAGAAAAACCATTACTTCCTGATAGTGATAAAAAATTTCTATAAATATGCCTTTTAATCGGTTCTATATTAATAAGTGCTTAGCTTATATCTCGTGCCTCGATCAGTAGAAATCTTAAGCGGTGTTGACAGGAGCTTTGCAATAGCCCGAGCACTCACCGCTTCGGGGTTCCCCCACTTGACAAAACAAACAATAACTCAATCCATTCATTCGTTCCTTAAATAAAATTTGCCGAACTCCTTAAACTTTGCGGCTGCAAAAAGAAATGAAAAAACTTTAAAACTTAATCCATTAGCGGCAGTAAAAAGGCTTAAAAGTATTTTGTAAACCTGGACTTATTTTCAATCTTGTGAAAATTAATCTCTGCGGAGTTTACTGAACTGTTTCTTTTATTAGAGTTTTCCTGAGTTTCTGCATTGGCCACGTGCGTTGCGTTATATTTTACAGTAGAAAATTGTTGAATAGATAACACATATTTAGTTGTTACGATACTAAATCTATTATAGTCGTTAAGTTATACAGAACAAAAATTTTATAATTATTAATTAATCCTAGGTCAGGGTTGAATCTTTAAAGATTCTTTCGTCCGGTCTTTAAAATATTAGTCAAAAGCAATTTTGTCTGTAATATAATGTAGTATAGTTATAGTTTGATTTGTCAGATTTGATATGTTAACGCAGCTAATTTTTTTACCAGCCTAAACTTACTTTTTTCTAAATGAGGCAATGATCTAAACATTATTTAATGATATATTTGATTTGAAGTAAGCTAAATAAAAAAAAACAACTCAAGGATTAAGCTTGAAAAAAATCTGCGACAAAGCAAGCTATAAAGTATCTGTAAATACCTGTAAGAAACAACTAATATATTTATGTTTTATTGCAACTCTCGTTTAGGATATTTTTCAAAAAGCTCGATGTCGCTTTTCGGACCGATCCGCTTTCAGTTATTCCCCACTATCCAACCACACAAAATAATTCCTCGTTGGAAATACGTATAAATAATATTTAAAAATTATTCGCCGTTATTATTTGTTATTTTATATAATGTGTAGGGTTAATAAATTCAATTCCCGAAAATTATTGCATTACCGATAACAAATAATTTGCAGGTTTATGTTCAGTTTTTTGTCTGTGTCCTAAAAAAATACAATGTTCTAACGTATGTAGATGTACATTTTTGGCTTTAAAAGACGGATTGGCAAATCTTACATATCCGACATCCGGAAAACTAGCCACAGCTGCTTTGTAATAAAGTAATGTGTGTGAAATAGACACAAGAAAAAGAAAAGTTGACATGTAATGTCATATGTTTCTGTAACATTTTTGAAACGGAGTAAATGCAATTAATTCATAAAGTATCGTATTTTCCTTCTTGACTGCCCTCCGTTGTGAATAAGTCTACAGGTTATGGGCCCAGAGGCAGAAGAATAGAAGGAAATTCGGCGAAAACTGGAAAAGGTTTTGCTTTGACGTACGGCAAGTTTTCTGTTCAAGATTGCCACAAGTATTCAGCATCAGTTGCTAAGTGTGAAACATTTCGATGGAAAGAATTATACGAATTGAGAATTTCGCCTACAGTTGATGTTGAAGCAACAAGGTATACTAGAAGTTCTTGAAAAAGATTCCCCTGCAGATCGAACAGAGTTAGCTGCTTTTAGTAAACAAGATGTAACAGCAAAAATATCATAGTTCAATGTCTGGCTGACAATGTTCTTGAAATGATTAAAGTAAAGACTACTGCAAAACATATTATAAGGGAGTTGAAAGCCACATATACAAAACAAGGTATTGCAAATCAAGTACATTTGCAATGGAAACATAGAACAATGAATCGCCAGGGTTGTGAACCACTGAATGATTTTAAAGTAAACATTGAGAAAACTATTTCAGAATTAAAGTCATGTGGTGCCAAAGTCGATGACAGTGAAATTATAACACAGATAGTATGTGCTATGCCAAAAACTTATCAAGCAGCCGTGACAGCAATAGATATTTTATCTTGTCAGAGAACTACGGCAGTAATATCAGATTTTGTAAAAAGTAAACTTCTAATGGAAGAAGCAAGACATCTCAAGAACAGACATAGAGATGAAGGTGAACCTCCACAAGCATTTGTTGGTCAGAAGTGGAAAAGTGGGGCAAATAGTGATGCAAATAGTAAATGCAAGACCAAGACCAAGACCGTGTTAGTCTTGGTCTTGGTTTTGCTCCAAGACTTTTGCTAGTCTTGCATTTTTTGGTAGATTATTACTGGATGCAATTTTTTTCAAGTATATAAAGGTTTAAAGAAAGGGACAGTATTTGCCAGTATGAAAATTTTGGTTTGTCAGTATTAAATACCACAGCGACAAATTTTAACAATTAAATCAGGTAATTTTTTGAAGTAAAAAATTCTCAAGAAAGAAACATTTCGAGGTTAAGGAATCACTTGTTTACGTTTGTTTGTCCGTGTAATATTGAAACATCCTCTTTATTTACAGTTATGAATTTTGGCGTTAACACAAGAACTATTTTAGTTAAACGTACATTTTATTTTTTAAAACATGGTTGCCCATAGCTAAGTTGAAATGTAAGTATTTATCTATCTTGATAATTTGATGAAGTTTTTCTTTTAATTTTGACAATTTTATTTAGAATATTTTCCCATAATAAAATTGCATAAGTTTGAAAAATATATATCAAAGTCACTGGATTTTACGTCCTTCTATAAAAACCGATTCTTATCAAGCCCGTTAGATGGGCAGTGAAATAAACCAAAATTATTATTGCTCAATGAAGATTTGCACATCAGTTTTATGCGCTTCTCAGCAAATGACAAAATCGTTAACAAGTTTACCTACTCGCGTGCGGTAAAGATTACTTCCCCTCACTTATTTGCGTGCGGTAAGTATTACTTTACCGCAAACTATGCGGAATATACTATAAGGAGAGTACAATGTTCAAAAAGCAAAAATAATGCAAAAGATACGAGTTTTTTATGGACAGAATGACAATTTTTTACTTCTAAACACCAATTTGATCTACATCGAAAATTTAGATTGGTTTTTAGTGTTTGGGAATTTTTTATATTTTCTAAAGTTATAGGGTAGGGTAGGCCTCAATACCAATAATAGAGCTCATGTTAATATTTTAGATGGCTATATTCAACTTTAAACAACTAAATACTAAATTTTAATAACCTTTAGAGAAAATCCTAAAAGTACCTATATAAATAGTAGGTATATATTCCTTGATTCAAAAAATAAATAACACAAACATACAATGAACATAACAAAGCACAATTAAAAAACAGCAACAATATTACACAACGTGCGACAAGGACGACTGTTTAACTCTGTGCTATATTTTGTGTAAAAAATATAGCAAGTACACATAAAAATTTAAAAATTACATAAGACCTGCAATTTTTTTAAATATTTTTTTTGGTTTTTTGAAAATATGTGGAAAATGAAAAAGGATAAATAAAATTCATAATGAAATTCGTGATTATGAATTATAAATTCATTAAGATTAATTCATTATCAAACAGATTTGAACTAACAATTAAATATCTTACAACGTTTTCCAATTAATCATTTCTTCATCTCTTATAGTTTTCAAGATCCCAAATATATTCCTATTCTTTTCAAACACCCTGTAGGCAAAGAACCCAAGAGATACTTCACTTTATCTCTTTGTAACATCAGAATATGCGTATTGTGGCTGACTGAATTATAGGGGTATCAGTCAACGGTATTATTATAGCATATACACAAAGAGCATAATACTGGCCAAAATCACATCCAAAAATCGGGCATTATATCCAGGTCTATATGCAACAACGCTTGGAGAAATTTAGTTGCAATTGTGTAATTTGTTTAAAATCCAAATTAGATTTTTATAATTATAAGTATAATTAATTTTCTTTAAAAATTTAACTGTTCTTTTTACACGAATACATTATTATTCATTTACATACAATGCGGCGTGGCAAATAGTGAATACGGTCTAACATTCCCTGCATGTATCTCACAAACAAAATGATTTTTAACAAATTTTTGTTCCATATTTAGACTAATTTTTTTCAATCCCAGAATTAAGAGCAATATGTAAGTCTGCAAGACCAAGACCAGGACCGCAAGACCAAGATCAGTCTCGCTCATCAATAGGGGCAAACTAAAGAATAAAGAACACAATACAGAAACAAAACAATAACTCCGCAGGAAGTGCTATATCTGAAATTAAGTTTTTGACTTTCAACCATGCGCTTCCAAATTACGACATTAGTAACAAGATTTTGTTCGTAGTTGATAGTGGGTCTACAAATCACTTAGTGACGTCTGTAATAGGGCAATATTTGCAAGACATAAAAGAAGTGAATCACTAAATTAATGTAGCGAAGTTAGGTGAAATGGTTACAGCAAGGAAACAAGGCACTCTTCATCTAAAAACAGCTGAAGGTAAGAATATTAAGATAGAAAATGCACTCATGTGTATAAATTTGTCACAAAAAATTAGAAGCAAAAGATTTTTCTACAAATGTAACCCAAGTAAACCAAGATTTAATGCATCGTAGAATGGGTTATTCTTCAAAACTTACCCGTGTGCGTGAAGTATGTGAAGTGTGTCTTAAAGGCAAACAAACAAATTTACCTTATAAGTCAATAAATAGTGAAGGGAAAGCCAAAAGTGTACTAGAAGTTATTTTGCCTCATCTGTGTGAACCAATTCCATCGAATGCTCTTGATGGTAAGAAGTAGGTGGTTACATTTGTAAATCGTTGTTCGCATTTTACTTGAAGCACAATTCAATTGTAAAATAAAATGCCTAAGGTGTGACCGTAGTGGCGAATACACGCCCATTTTTTTTTAAGAATTCTGTAGTCGCCAAGGTATTCAAATACAATATACTGTTCCTTATACGCCACAACAGATGGCGTGGCCGAGAGATAAAACAGTGCAGTAAAGGTGATGAATAAAGCTAGATGTCTAATTTATGATTCTGATATGGACAAAAAGTTTTGGGGCGAAGCGGTGAAAACAGCAATTTATTTGAATAACCCAGCTAAAACATCAACTCTAGAAAATAATCTAACTCCACCAGAGATTTGGTTGATAATGAAACATAAGTGAGCGAGGAAGGACGAAGAAGGAGAAACATCAGAAAAATACAATCCCCCAAGCGATAGATAGGTTGCGAACTCAAATACAATGAAAATATAATGATGGTACTTCTCAGTGTAAATTACAGCTTAGAAGAAGTACCTGAGAACTATGAGGATGCTGTTTTAAAAGGATGGATAAAAGCTATAAATGATGAGTTGACCCCCTTGAAAAATAATATAACTTGGGAATTTTACCAATGCCAGATAATTTAGTAGTAATAGATTCGAAAAGGGTTTTTAAAGTGAAAGAAGTAGATGGCAAGATGATAAAAAAGGCTAGATTAGTTGCCAGGGGCATTCAGCAATCTGAAATACAGGAGGAAAAAATCTACGCACCAGTTGGAACAATGCAAACTATAAAAGTGTTGCTGTCTCTTAGTGTTCAGAAATACCTATATACAGAACAGTTAGACGTCAAGTATGTATTTTTGAATGGTATCTTAAAAAAGCCATTATAGGGTAGACTGGGGCAAGTGTGAACCCATCCATTTTTCTTGTCATATTTTTAATTTTATCTCTAATATAGCAATTTTTTTAAAACTTCTCGTTCCGTGGTAAGTTAGCCTATTATGTATCCTTAACGTACCTGCTATTGAAATCTACTTCCTAAATTGTAAGTAAAGAAAATTCAAAAAGAAAAAATGTAAGGTTGAAATTTCACACTTGCCCGATTATCGGGAAAGTGTAAAAGTGGCGACTATTTGATACTGAAAGTAACGTTTCTCTTATGGAGGTAAGTGTAAAAGATGTAGAAATATACGCTTGAATTTACGTAAAATAATTGGCAATTAATTCTACAACCATAATCTTTTTATAAACTTTTATTGAATTACTGAAATACCATTTGGAAACTTTAGCCTTAACATTTTATAAAAAATATATTAAATAAAATTAGTTGTACTCCACAAATGGAAAATAGTAACAAACTAACTTAAAGTTAACATTCTCAATTCCAAAAACATAAATTTATGATTAACACTTGCCCCTCACTTGATTTTTTTCTGGGGTAAGTGCGTAAACGCATGGCAAAAAAATAACACATTGAATTAGCAAATCCTCAATAACTACAATGTGATGTGATATACGTAAAAAACAAGATATCACTAAAAAAAATTATAGTCCATCAAAAAAACCTACCCTTGTGTGCCCACAATTGTTTACACTTGACGACTGATCGGTTATGACTCATCACTGTACAGTGGTGCTGAATCGGGACATGCTGTTTAACCCGAAATCATTTGTGATGTCCGCATGGAAGTTAATAGGTTGCATACCGCTTATATATTATGAGATAGTCGCATTTGTTTGAAAATTGAGCCACAATTTTCACTTACCCCACTTACACACTTGCCCCAGTTTACCCAGTCTATGTTAACGCCTGAAGGTATTAGAAATATATCGTTAGGTAAAGCATGTAAACTTAACAGAACACTGTGCGGCTTGAAACAATCATCTAAATATTGGTACGATCGACTGAATGAGCCCTTGATTGATATAGGTTTTAATCGATCACAATCTGATTCCTGTTTGTATCTGCTTACCTGTTAATCCATGTTGATGATTTGATTTTGATTTCAAAATCTCTGTTAAAACTTGATAAAGTTAAAAAGAAATTGTCAACTAATTTTGAGATGAAAGACTTGACAAATGATGAAATATTACAGTTTTTGGGTTTAAATGTAACTAAAGGATCTGATTGCTTCACAAAAAATGTTTGATTCAAAATATCTTGAAAGTATTTATTTTGTCAGACTGTAAACCTACACAAATACCGATACAACCAAAATTAGATATTATTAAAAATAAGAATGTAACTTGTATAAAACAGCTACCATATAGAGAATTGATTGGGTATCTTATGTATTTAACATGACATGATTTAAGTTTTGCCATTAGCTATTTTAATCGGTTTCAATCAAGCTATACTGAAAAGCATTGAAAAGATCTGGAAAACGTACTTAGATATTTAAAGAGTACTGAAAAGCTTGGTATAAAGTATGTTAACGCAAATGCTGCTAATTGTGGAATTTTATAATGGCACAGACAGAAAGATTATTACCGGATTTGTAATAAAAGTTCATATTAATGTTGTTTTTTGGAATTCAAAGAAACAAACTGTCGTACTTTCAAGTTCAGAATATGTAGTTCTCTTTGCATGTATAACTGAGCGCGCTTTCCTTTCCACCAATTTTAAAGGAACTTTTAGATAGTGATGTTTATCCCGTAAAGATATATAAAGATAATCAGTCATGTACAAAGATAAAAAGTACCATTGAAATCAAGAGAACTAAACATATCGCTGTACTAAAAGATTTGCCTAACAAGTATGATGTTGTTTTAAAATATGTACCATATTCTAAACAGATTGCAGCTATGTGTCATATAAAATTTAATTATTTTCGAGAAAAATTATGTATTTGTGAATATTAGGTAAGTTTGTGATACTTATTTTGAGCATACTTGCCTGTTGTTATTAACCTTTAAGTATACTTAGCTCGCGGTATATCAGTTTGAGTTTTTAATGGATTATATAATTAGGTATGTATTATTGTAGATTAGGGCATGGATGTTGATATTGAAATTGGCAATTCTTACATATCCGACATCTGGAATATTACACACAGCTGTTTTGTAATAAAGTAATGTTGATATGAAATAGACATAAGAAGAAAGGTTGTCATTAATAATGTCGTATGTTTGTGCAACATTTTGAAAAAGAAATAAAACCAGTTAATTCCAAAGGTATCTTATTTTCCTACTTGACTGCCCTCCGTTATGAATAAGTCTACATTACAAGGTAAATTTATAGTATATTTTATAATTCCAATTAAGGGAAACATAAGAAATATTCATTCATTTTCAAAAAGCATAATGTGCAAAAACTAACCCAAACTTTGTAAAGGTTCACCCAAAGAAACTTAAAACTGATTAAATCTTATATATTTTTCGATTACCTTTGATAAAGCATTTTCGACTGGACGTACCTTTAATTCTATTTAGTAAAAAGATTAGAAAAATATTTTGTTTCGTTTAGAAATATTTCTTTACACCCTTATGTAAATATCAATATTTTCATGCCAATTTATTTCAAATCATATGAGATATAGAGTATTTAGAAAATATCTTCCAACATTCCGACCTCAATCAAATACCAGTTCTAAGAAAATTGAGAAAAGCAGTCCAATTTCTTTTCTCGTATATACTATCTAAGAATGTTAAAAATAATATATAAAATCATATAAAGGGACCCAATTTTCCTTCACGGTTCAGCGATAACTAAAAAATATCCAATAAATGAAAAAAGTAAAGGGAAAACCCAAAATAGCCAACTGCTCAGCGATTGAAAAGTTTAAACGTTGTATTTATTCAAGCGAGTTGGGAACTAACTGAAAATACCGCCAAATTTCAATAAAAAGGGAGTTTTGGTTTTCTTTAGTATAAATGCGACCGATTAAGTACAAGTAGCTGCGTTCATTATTCCTTGTTTCCAAACAATCAAGTTCAGTCAAGCTGTGGAGTCCCTGAAATATTTTAATGGGATGGACGCAAACAATTCTTATAATGAACAACACCGTTCATCAATTAGTGTCGCAACTATACTATCCACAGGGATCTACGCTCCAAAAGAATGCATGTAATAGTGCTGATGCCCATTGTTTTAGTTGTGCCTTAATTAGTATACTATGTATGCCTTGATAGAAAATGAGGGGGAATTAAAGTATCTGTATGATTTGAGGAATAAATAAAAGATGTCCCATTGGAAATAATCAGCGTTAATTCATTTTAGAAATTCTTAGTTTTACATATGAAATAGTAGCTGCCTCCACTTATAAGAGGATTTGTCCCGGTTGTTAATTGAACAAAATTGTAAATTTTATAACGCGACGTTTTTTCAAAATTATGAGAATTCTCTAATTAATTCTCCAGCATCGCAAAACAATATAAAACTTTGTAAGGCACCATACCTTAGGGTATTTATTGGATATAGAAATATGCAGAAATATAACTTGTGTTTATATCACAAGTAATAATTTGTTTCTATATCATTACTAATAGACGAATTATTGGAGTATGTCTGAGTATTGAGATGAGTACTCTTCTTGAAGAGGTGGGTTGAAGTACCCGCTAGCTAGATATTTATTATTGTTACTATTTTTATTATTATTCAAGAATTTGTTCAATAGTGATTGAAAAAACTTACATCGCTTCAATAATTTACTTATGCGGCTGAGGCTGGTACAAGCGCTTTTTGTTTAAGTCGTATTCGTATAGAAACTAAACTTGAATCGCATTATTTTCATTATGTTTCTATAGAAATTCGGCTTAAGCCGATAAAAAAATACAAGTATATATCAACCCATATATGAAATGTTTGTTAATTCCTTATTTCGCTCACAATACGAGCTATTCTACGAGTACAATGATTTTGAGCTCCGTACTTAAAGCTGATTTCTGGCCTTTCTTCTAATTTATGATCTATTTTAATTTTTAGGAAACTTTTCTGCGATTTTGTACTTTAAAGTTGGCTTGTTTTATTATTCTAGATGAGAGTGTACTCCATTTGTAATATTAGTAAAGTGATCTTTCCTGAACGGATTAGGATTCAGGTTTTATGTTGGCTTATTATTCGCAAAAAAATCAAAAATTTAAGCTGGATATGTCTGTATGGTCAGTTTTTAACTGAGAGAGTGAAATAGGGATTTGCTTGCCAAGAAATTTTCCTGCAGCCCTAATCATATTTTGTTAACGTTAAGATTTGCATCAGGCACGATAGGAAAAGTAATGCGCAACTAACTATATATTTGGTATTATTTAATTAATTTTGAGGTAGGTTGTATTCTTTTAAAGGTAGGTAAAAGTTGCAATAAAGATTCCAAGTTCCACTTCTAAGCTCATAATCTTGATATAGATATTTGAAGCAACGAACACAATACAAAATATTTTGAGAAACTTCAAGCTGAACATGAGAAATAACTTGAGTATTCTTGTTAAATAATTTTCCAACTTTATGAATAGGGTTTTGAAAGATTAGACTAATCCTACTGCCTTGAGGGATTATATTTCCTACTATACAGTATTAA
>MU192710.1:8771-22019 GCA_016904865.1 Pissodes strobi | reverse complement strand
TAGTAACTTTCACACATCATACCTTGTCCCTTCGCCTGCTTTACCTGCCTTGCTTTACAGGAATTCGACCAGGAATGTCAGTCTGCCTTCCGCCATTTTATGTTCCAACGGGAACGGGGATGCTATCGTTTCTAACTTCGAAGAATTGCTTTTAAAAAGCACAAAGGAGGTCTTTGTCCAAACCTTGGACAAAGATAACTGAGGTGCACGAAATATTTTCTAATATTCGTGCATACAAGAGAAATTGGCCCAAAAAGGAACTTGACCTTTGGCCGGAGAACAGCACGTTTTACTGCTATTTAAGCGAACGTCTTAACTGAACTGTGAGCCTATAGAGCAGCTGGACTGATCTAGTACATTTTAGTGGATGTAAGACACTTTCAAACTAATTAATTGCCTCAAACAGAGCTAGGACAGGGCTAGATGTTTTTGGCGCGGAAAATAGGAGAGCTGTGACTAGACAGATCCTACGCGAATGAGTGTTTGCTACGCACTAACTTGAATTTCTTTCGTCGAGCGGCTACTGGTGCCACGATCAAATAAAAAGTGGGGATTTGGCGCTTTGCCGAATTCATTTGAAATTACAAGGGTAGAAGCTGTTTTCTTTCTTTATTTGACAGACTGATTCTGACGGTGACAAAAATACATTAAATTGAAAACGATTACAAACGTTTTCCTTTCCTAGTGAAAGTTGGCTCTATTGTAATCTCTTATATTGACAGCACTGCTGTACAGGTTCGAATTAAGAGATCGTCCGTCTAGGGTTGGACTAAGGGGTTTTAAAGAACGTGACATTTGCTGATTTAAATGTACAAATTGGAATGTACCCGGGGTGAAATAAATCTATTTTGTGTTTAATTACGGCTCAGTCATTCTACATGCATACAGGGTGTTATCACCAAACTATACGGTGAAAAACGATAGTTTCTACAGGTGTTGGGGTGTTTCCCCAACAATGATGATAAATTACTTACTCGTTTAATGTTGTAGAAGGTAGAAGGCAACGTTGCCCTTTTTAATTTTTTTACCAAGTGATTCTGAGAGATGTTTGGTGTATGGTAGTTGAAAGTATTTAGATGTATCTTCTGGGATGGGAGGAAAGGGGCGGTTCTTATCTGATATTTTCTAAAATTTTTTTTTAACTGAGTAGCTATATTTATTTTATGGTGGCAGGAATTATAATTTAAAATCCGATTCGGGCTTAAAGGCTTTTTGTGGATATCAAGAAGAAACTTTTCATTCTCATTTATAACCTCTATATCTAGGAACGGCAAAGAGTTATTGTTTTTTGCTTCCTTTGTAAAGTCTCAAATCTGAGTGTTCTCAAGAGGTAAGAACAAAATAACACTGAAATAGAAAATTAATTTTGTTAACAGGGTTATGTCTGAGAGCTGTGATGCCACGTACGTAGGTCTGACCAAACAAAATTCAAATAGAAGAGTGGCTTAGCACCGATGCAGCTATAATATAACTAACATAGATGTGCCCAGAACGGCCTGCCTAAAAACTAATTGCAAAATGGACATATTCTTGATTTTTCTTCAGTTAAAGCCCGTTAATGCTAATTTGAATCCTGCGTACACAATATTTTACCATAATTTAATCGACAACCTTTAGGCCAGGCTTTACATGGTATAGAATGCTTCCACCGGTAGTGCTTACAATGGGAATACAACATTTGAAGCCAATGTTAGACATATCGAAAGGCTATACTAATTCCAGATTTTTCCTGTAGTTATTTTATGCATTTCTTAATAGATTATATGCTTTCTACGTGACATACTAGGATTACCCTTTGGTTTTGTACCCTCGCAGATGACAGGTACTTAGTGTCGGAACGTACCCACTTGAATGTATTAAAAACTATTCAATAAAGTTGGAATCTGTCATCTCTTCTAAAGTGTCCTAACTAATTATAAGTAGACAAGTCTATAATTTTACTAGTTTGTTTTACTTTTGTGTTAAGAAGCCAAACTACTTATGTGGTAGAGACACCGTTTGTAGCCACTGCACCGTTTCTGGTCATTTTACATTGTCATCGAATATAATACGCTTTGGAAGCGGCTTGGAAATATTCTTGCTTTTGATTGGTACCTCTAAATTTCCCGCCAATACATTCCACTCCGCCATCCATCTCTTCAACTGACATAAGTGAAATGGCATTTGTCTGTTTTGGCGGGTAAACGTATTGTTAAAATTCTTAAATATTTTGTAATAAGTAATCATCATCATCATTTATTCATTATTTATTACAGTGTTTTAACTTAACTTAACTTAGATCTAGCCCTAGTCCACGCAGGAGGCTGCAACAGCACCTGGATTTACATATCCGGACTGTTGCCCCGCGTCCGACCCTATGCAGTAGGAGCGGAACTACACTAAGCTAAGGTACTTTTACCGCTGGCATATTCATATTTCCTGGGCAATACCCTTCAATAGTATTTCACGTATGTCGTTATCCACGAATGCTTGTTCCTAGTAAGCTGTATTTGCGATAAAGATAAAAAGTGAGTTGGAGGAACCAGGGAAAAACTATATGAAAAAACCTTGGCGGGTAAACGTATTGTTAAAATTCTTAAATATTTTGTAATAAGTAATAATAGATGAATTTAAAGGTTAGGAACAAAAAACTGCTTTTAGATTTGTGACCATTAATGGATAACGTAGGTTCTATTTCTGACCATTACCATTTAAAATATGTCTTCTTTTACCCCAACAAGTTCTATTTGTAGCCAAATACTTTAATTATTTGGATACCTGCCTAGGTATACTTAGGTAGGTAGGTACTACTTATGTACATACCTACTTTTCTACGGCGAAAATTATAAATAGATGCAAGAATTAATAATACTTTCCTATTTGTATAATATTCTCAGATAAATAATGCCTTCAAAATAGAAGGTGAGGGTTAAAATCAGCACCGAGAGAAAAATGTTTTTCAGTATGATACTTCTCTAATTGGCAATGCTTTGGCCGCAACCAGAAACGATAGACTGAAAGTGGCTTGTAATAGTATATTGTGCAACAAGTGCTGAAAATAAGACTTTTCACACGAATGAGACACCTATGATAAAGTCTCATGAGTGTGAAAAGTCGTTTCAGCACGTGTAGCACCCTATACTTTTTCTACGACTGCTACATACAGGGTGCCCCACTGGGAGTGTGGTAGAAAATTACATGTTATATGGGAAACATTTTTATTATTGATTTATCAGAAAATTATATTCCTAATGAAAGAAGCTACGTGAGTAAGAGATTCTCGCTAAACTATAACTAAGGGCACAGTCCTAAAATGGGGCCACTGGTGTGGGGTCCCTATTTTCCAAATATTTTGAAAAAGAGGCTCCGAGGGCGAAACCCTAAAATGGGGCCCAAGGGAGCGAAACCCTAGAATGGGGCCTATGGTACGGGCCTAATTTGCAGATTTAGTACATGTTGTCGGGGGATTAGGAACGCTTTATCAAAGCGAATTACCGCAGTAAGCAGAAAAGTCGCGAAAGTACATCCACACCACGGTTCTCTTATGGATCTCAATTAAATAAATAGAAATTCACAAAAGTGACAGTTAATGGGTGGCGCTAGATAAGCGAGGGAAAACGCATGGCCCTCCTCTCCCTTCGCTTGCTTGGGGGGCGCAAAGGCTTATACAATATCTGTGGCGTAACCACTAGCGTCTCGCCGGTACAGGGAGCATTGATCCCGACTTCTGCCGAACGACACTGTTTATGGCGCTACATGTGTTGTTTAATGTTTACTTATTTGTATTCTTATATTTTCTCTCCATGCAATGACCGCCGTTGCTCTCGCGCTCGCTGCGGGCCGCAGCCAACAAAAACTAACCCAAGACATGCCAAAAAAGTAACTAATCCAATAAAAGTTTGCGTTTTAGACGTGAGACTCGACACCTAAGCCAACCTCTCACATTCTTGCTTTTCTCGAAAAGTCTTATACAAACGGGTGACATGAAAAAATGCGTAAACAACAGTGACGAGCGGAGTTTGGGATTAAGGCTGCCCTTACCAACTAGACGCTTCTGGCGCAACTAAGCCAAACTTACCCAAGGCATGCCCAAAATTAGTTTAAATCTAGCAGAAAAAGGTACTGGGCTTGTTTTACATTTTTCAAATTTCATAAATTACATCTAGCTTCGCCCATTAACGGTCACTTTTGTGAATTCCTATTGGTTTAATTAAGATCCATAGGAGAACCCTGGTGTGGATCTACTTTCGCGAAAAGTGCGACAAAGACGAACATTTTGCAACCGAATCAAAAAAGCTTGTGTTCGGTGAAAAGTAAACTGTATAAACATAATCATAATCCTTTCCCTGAAAATAAATGCCGCCATAAAGTCTATTTTAAGCTAATTTAGCAGGCTACAGTTCTGAGTATCCAGGACGCTGCAATTGTTTCCTGGGTAACGGCGGAACGAACAATAATTATTATTTTTGACATCTTTCGGTCGCTCTTTTAGAATTGTCGGGCGATTTATACTAATGTATTTAAATTAATATTTTGCACAGTTCTCTGAGAGAATTTTAATTGTTTAGTCTAACAGTTATCAACATTATACGGCTGACGAACGCGATATATGCTGTTATTATTTAATTTTTGCACTATAACCTCAAGGAAGTCACAATATCGGCAAGTAAATAGCAAATACATTCCTCTGTGCCGATTGTGATAAAGTGGGCCTACCTCAGCCCTTCAGCTTGTTTAGATAGAATTGCGGCAGTTGGAAAATCTTGTCTGAAAGTCTTGAGCTATCCATAAAGCATAAGTTTTCGAAATCAGAAGATGACGACCCACCGAAAGATTTAACTGAAATTAATTCTGCTGATCCCTGCGACAATATTACCAATACAGATCCTATTAACACCAACATGAAGAGTTATAGGGTGAGTTATATTAAGTGAAATTATAGTTTACCCGTCATCTTCTTCAAATTCAAATAAAAACAAAAATATGTGCATCATTTATCAAGTGTGTAACTTCATCGAAATGTATGATTGAAAGAGGAAAAGCTCTAGGAGAAATTACGAATAACGAACAATTTAAAATATGTAAATAACAATAAAATAGAGACCTTGGAACGCAAAGTTAGGGCTGATGATTTGAAAAAAAGGGACCCTCGAGAACTACATACATAGTAGACCGAAAATATATTGTTTTTCAATATGAAAGTAATTACTATCCAGGCAAAATTGCTAAAGAAAAATCTGTTAAACCTTTATTGGGAAGTACCTACCATGTAAAAAGGCGCAACAAAGTGGAAAATCCATAATATGAAGGTTGATGTTATGGAGAGAATTGACTCACCAGAAAAAAAATGACCAGGTTTTTTATGTTCGGCACACACACAAAAGGAAAATCCTATGCCACTCAACGAGGGGTGCGTATGCGGAGAAGATGGTGGGAGTTGGACTTGAAGGGCTGTAGGTTGTAGTTTTCGGGAAATACGTTACAGTTCATTCCAGAGCGAAGCAGTCCTCCGGACAAAGGAGTCCCGCAACAAGAACATCCTACGTATTCGCAACTGAATCGTATGTCGATGAGTAGCTTGTGTCTGACAGGTGTTTCTGTTTAACACAACTCTAAGTTGAATCATGAGTACCAGCTCATTCGAACACCTTCATTTTCTTCAATATTCAAGGCAACAAGATCTTTAGTCAACTCTGGGTCATCCACAAGACGGACTGCTCTCCTTTGTATGATATCCTGAGCAAGTGTTTGGGTGTCGATCTCCACACATGGAAACAGTATTCCAGAGATGGTCTTATCTGGGCATTATAGAGCAGTAAGAGCTGATGAGGTGTATACAACTTTTTTGCTCTATAGAGTGCTCCTAGCTTTTGTGCAGCTGCCTTGGCTATTTTGACATGATTACGTCAAGATATGTTGCTTCCTACGTTGATGCCCAGCAAGCTTATGGATGAGGCCCGAGTCAGTGTTAGGCCTGTCATTGATAAGTCAGGTCCTGCGGTGTTTGTTTTTTTTGTTGAGAATACAGCTGCTTGAGTCTTTCCTGCGTTAAACTGGACATTATTTTCCTCGCCCCATTCCACGATGGCGTTCAAATCCTCATTGATGGCAGCAATCTAATTTTCTTCCTCGCATTGGGAAAGAGCAGCGTTCATTGGAGTCCGCGACATGAATGATGATATAAGAGTGCTGTCGTCTGCAAAGCTGTAAATATAATTGTTTGTCCTATCTAAGGGATCATTGATATAGAGCAGGAACAGTGTGGGAGATAATGTACGCCATTGGGGAACCCCGACATTGATTTTAAATTTCTCAGAGATATGTCCATGTTGGATTAGTGGACTGTATGTTTATCTTTGGGTTGTTTCAAATCACTTTTTACTTCAAAAATGTTTATTTTACGTTTTACTATAAATTCAATGTCAATTTCATATATACTCTGACAACGACAAATCAAAAACCTGGTGGTAAATAGTTATAGGATTGTACATAAGTTTCACATAAAATTATAGCTACGAAATAACCTAGTTTGGCGTAACATACCGCCGGCCTTGAAATACTTAGCTATTTCAACACAAATTATAGTTCAATATTTAATTCAATTCAATAGGAAGCACACAAAGCTTGGTAACATCTCTTTTGATAACCGCTCCATCGCTGAGTCTTAGCGACACAACACGTATCACTCCGTCTGCTCCTGGATGTACTTCTGAGACTCGTCCTGTTTTCCATTTCAATGGGGCTAAATTGTCTTATTTTATAACGACAAGATCATCTATTTTTATTTCAGAAGATATATTTTCTTTCCATTTTGGCCGCTGCTGCAACTCCGTAATATATTCCTTGCTCCAGCGGGTCCAGTAATATTGAATCATTTGTTGGAGTCGCTTGTAGTAGTTTAAGCGATTTTCTTGCTCCTTGCGGTAACACGGTTCGGGTTAGACGTCAAAGGTTTTCCAATAAGGAAATGGCCTGGGGTCAAAGGGACATAATCATCAGGGCTTGAAGACAATGGACACAGTGGTCTTGAGTTTAGACTGGCTTCTATTTGAGTTAGTATAGTTAAAAAGTATTCGTAATATAAAGTCGAGTTGCCTATAGTCCGCTTTAAGTGATGTTTCATGCTTCGAATTCCTGATTCCCATATTCCACCAGAGCCCCAGCTCTAGGGGGGATAAAATGCCACTGCACACCCGCCTTAAGCAGATTTAAAGACGTTTTTGACATTTCAGATTCAAAAAACTTTTTGAGCTCAGTATTAGCACCAATAAAAGTGGTTGAATTATCAGAAAATACATTTGAAGGTTTGCCTCTCCCAGCTGCAAAACGTTTGAAGCATGCTAAAAATGCCTCACTGGTTAAGTCAGTTACGATTTCTAAATGTACAGCTTTAGTTGATATACAAACGAATAAACAAATCCATGCTTTAAGCATCTTTGGTTTTCGAGTTTTCGTATCTTTAAGTTTAAAAGGCCCTGCATAATCACATCCAGTATTAACAAATGGAATAAAACTATTTACTCTTTCACTAGGGAGATTGCCCATTAAGTAATGACAAGGTTTAGGTTTTTTCTTAAAACAAGGGATGCAAGTATGCACTATCTTCTTTGCTAAACTACGGCCTGAAAGCGGCCAATAAAGAGTTCTAATTGGATAGAGCAATTGTTGTGGGCCATAGTGTAACAAACATTCATGTTCGTCTGTCATAATCAATTTGGTTAAAAGATGTTTATTATCAACAATAATAGGATGTTTTTGAATGGTAGGTACGTTAGCCATCTGGAATTTACCGCCGACTTCAATTAAGTCATTTTCAAAAAACGGATTTAAAGACAATATATTACTAGATCTATGAATGGTACCTTTTAATTTTAAACTGTTATGTTCTCCAGGAAATGACTGCATTTGTGATATTTTAATCAAAGTTTTTAGACTGGTATTTAGTTCCTGATTACTAAGTTGCCTTTGAATTATTTTATTTTTAGGATTTTTAACTTTAAAAATAAAACGTTTTTTATGGCAGTTGCACACACACACTAAAGGGAGATCCTATGGCGCTCGACGAGCGGTGTGTGTCTGCGAAGATGTTGATTGACATGATTCTTGAATAGTTGTAGGTTGTAATTAGTGGGAAACAGATATCCTGGGAGTGAGTTCCACAGTGATGCAGTGCGCCAGACAAAAGAGTTCTTGTAAAGCGATGTTCTAGGTATTTCCAGTTGCATGACGAACTGGTGCGCTCTTGCCATCTATCGTGACTGTCTGGCAGGAGTTGCCAGGGGCGAGATGAGGCGAGCCAAATCCTGGGAACATCTGCCGTGAAAGTATCTGTAAAACAGAGACACCTCGGCCACATGTCTGCGGTGTTCCAGGCTATCCAGATTCCGCGTCAACTCCGGGTCGCCGACGAGACGCACAGCTCTCCTCTGAATAGAATCCTGCAGCTTTAGGGTGTGCTGTGGTGCGGCACCCCAGATATGTGAGCAATATTCTAAGCACGATCTTATTTGCGCTTTGTACAGCTAGAGCAACTGCTGCGGTGTATAGAGTTTTTTGTTACGAAATAGCGCACCAAGCTTCTGGGAGACTGATTTTGCGATGTTAGCAACATAGTCATGCCAGGACATATTGCTGTTGACCGAGACATCTAGTAGTCCGATTGACGAGGATGAAGGAATGGTCGATCCTGCCATAATGATGTCAGGGCCCGCTGTATTGGCCCTCTTAGTAAACTTTGCTGCTTGGGTCTTTGCTGCATTGAACTGGATCAAATTTCGGTCGCCCCAAGTTTCAACTTTCTCCAGGTCTTGATTAATTGTTGTAATCTGCTCCCGTCTGCGGTGACGAGTCTCAGTCGCTGGTAAGGGTTTTTCTGATCTAAAGTGAGAGACGAGGGTACTGTCATCTGAAAAACTGTAAACAGGATTATTCGTTTCGATCAGCAGGTCATTAATACAGTACAATAAGCTATGACTGCTTTAAGTGTTGACAATTTTGAAAATATATTAATTTTTTCTGTGATAACAAGATTTACTATTATACGCTGTTCCGGTATAACATTTGAGTCATAATTTTTCAAGAGATTATTAATGGGCTATATAGGCGTATCAAGTTTTACCCATGCAGGACCTTGCCACCAAATTTTATTATCTATTAATTGGGTTGCTGAGCACCCACGAGAAATCAAATCGGCAGGGTTGTCCTTTGTTCCTTAAAAGTTTACTTTCAACTTAATTAGAAACAAAATTATTATTTTATCTATCCCTCCTTCCTCTCGTCAATGATCCGCTTCACTGGTTTCTAGTAGTGATGAATATATTTCGATTTTCGGCTGTGGGATGTCGGCGCCATTTGCGGCAGGCTGCATTTTAAGCATTGACTGCTCTTGAGCAGTTTTTCCCAAACCATGGTTTACTGTTTGAGAAACGTTGCATAGAAGAATGGATGAAAGCTTCTATACCAGCTAGGATACCTTGAGTTATCTCATCAGCAGATTTAGGGATGTTTTTATTCCTAAAGCACACATCTTTCCAACGAAAAGAAAGATAAAACTTGCGAAGATCACGCCACTTTGCAGATTATAGTGCCAAACCTTTCGGGGTACCTGTGACTCCTGTATTTTGATAGCAAGGTCACAGGTAGTTGATGAAACCAGTGGGGTGAGCACTGTGTTAAGGAAATTGATAAATATTAAAATTTAAACATTTTTATGATAAAACAAACTTAGAAGCCAATTTATCTCTTAATTAGTTTGGGATGTTATATGTTAATTTACTCCTAGTAAGTACCTACTTACCTACTTAGTTGGTGTTAAGTGGTACACTGACCACAAACGGAGTTTCCATTGGCTAATTCAGAAACAAAGGGGCGACAAATGGTACATTTGCATGTTTTGAAATAAATTAATTTTATACATCATTCTATGCAATCTTAAACCTAAAACTATTTATATCCTAAAATAATACACTGTTCTAAGGATATACGCAGACGTTAATTGGAAATTAGTTAATAATATGATTTTTTAAAACCGAGCATACGCTTAAAGTGGCCACAAATGATCTCTCTACCCTAGCACCACTGCAAGAAACCGGCATGTGCCTCCTTGTATTAGCTATTAAGTTACCTAAAGCAGCAGCCTCACGTTGCCTTTGTTTTCTGAATTTGTCGTCTCCCTTCAGACAATATAAAAATTGCTTCCATTTTGGTAACTTGCACTCAGTTTGCGTTGTCTTTTCCACTGTTATCTTAATCGGAGGGGAAACATGAGGATTAGATACCAAAGACGTTCTCCTTGGACTTTGATAAAGTGGAGCAGTCTAAAACAAAATATTTTTTGAAATAACGATCTATCCAAATGGTAAATATGTGATGGCGTAACGGTGAATATATTATCGTGACAGAACCAGCCTAAATCGCTTTATATATTTATTTATTATACACCATCTCACAGTTTCAATTTATTAACAAATGGATACAAACGATGCTAATTAGCTAAATAACGAATTAAGAAATATACTAGTATAGTTCGCTTGATGCTTGTCTTTACATGGATGTTTGCGTATTGAGGGTACAGTTTTACAGCGACTTTTTTATTATTGAATCGTGCGGCGAGGGAATTTTTACTAAGCAAACCACATATTTGTAATGGATAAATTCAGCTTTAGATGTTGTGCCAAGAAAAAGCACAATTATTTTGTATGTCTTGGATGTAGTAATATTTTGCATTCGAGTTGCATGGAGAGATACTTCAAATCACATATAAAGTTAGGACAACAAAAGGTATTGTGCTCCAAAACCTGCACATTCTTTGACAATGATCCTGATAAGAGATTGGATGCTGTTTTGAACGAATTGGAGAAACTAAGGCAAAGTACTTTTGAATGGAATTCTGAATTGAAAATTACTGTTGTTGACAAGTACGATGAATTGATGTCGGCGATGGCCGAAAAGGATATTCAGGTGAAGGAGCTACAGAATTCTAATGAAGAACTTCAGTTGAAGGTAGCAAATCTTAAGTCCTTATATAAGAAACAACGACGTGTGACGGAGGATTTTGAGGATGAGGTCATAGCTGCAGAAAAAAGATTGATAGAGTCTTTAGGAAAGAAAACTGATGAAGTGGATCAAATTAGGCAGAAGATGTCTGATTTGGAAAAACAAAGAACAACCTTGGAGAGAGAGAGATTGTTAACCAGTCTAAAACTATTGAAGACCATCAATGATTTAATGGATATAAAGAAATCTATTATCTCAACAATTTATATTTTGGAAACGGACAATAAACTACATTGCGAAGAGTTTAGTCATCTTAAAGGAGCAATTGCGAAATTTAATTCCCAGAACATAATCCACACGCCCAGCCTAAAGGCAAATGAAATAACTTCCAAGCCAAACTCAACAAGCCATATCCCTAGCACTGATACGGCTACGCACAGGAAACCATCCGAATATGGGTCAATGTCTCTAATGGAGGAACTAGCAACAGCAACAACTCAGAGGCCAATAAATAGTAAGCGGGATCAGAATCTTCAAAATCTAAATAAAAAGGTTTTAATATGTGGTGATTGCAGTGCCAGAAATTGTATCAGTGCTCTGAAGGAAGAAATGAAGGACTCTTATTCAATGGCAGAGTATGTCTATAGCAACTGTAGTACAAATTGTTTGTTGCTGTTGAGGTCTTTTAATTTGAACATGCATGTTGATCAACCAACACGAATTACAGGTCATTCATCCTCATTAATTGATTATGTATGTTCGAATTTGGATAGTGCCAATATTATTTACCAATGTACAAGCGCGGGACTCTCAGATCATGAGGCTGTCTCATTTAATATAACCTTATTTAAATCTAAGAATAAAACAAAGGTTAAATATGGTAGACTTTATACTAGGAGCAATTTTATAAGGTTTGGGACTCTTTGCCAGGATACTAATTGGGATAATGTTCTGGATGCAGAGAATTAATTGGACATTTTTCATAGTGCTATGTTCAATAAATTTAATAAAGCATTCCCAATTGTTATGAAAAAACCTAAAAAAACTAAGCCATGGTACACAAAAGGTTTAAAAGTTTCAGGGAAAAATATGAGAGCCCTAGATCACATTCGAAAATTTGCTATGTTCAATGAATCACTTTTGACCTACTTCAATAATTATAGGAGGATTTACAGAAGAACGATTGCTCTTTCTAAAAGTTTACACTATCGTAGAAGAATTGATGCCTCTCCAAATAAATCCAAAGAATCATGGCATATTGTTGGTGAGCTATTGGGAAGGCACACTGCATTCCAAATGGTTTCAAACTTACATGCGGACATGCTAAACTCATATTACTGTAGCATTGCTTCTGAGTAAACAAATAATATTTTTAGTGGATATAGAGCCGAGGATTATATGACACATGTATGTGTGAATGAGACTTTTTTCCTTAATCCTACCAATTTTTTGGAGGTGAGGAATGTAATAAAAAAAATTTAAAATTAAACCTCGACAGGATGGGATAGAATCTCTATAAAGGTGTTCTCGGCTTTGCCAGCCAATGCCCTTCAGGCATTTGTAGATGCAGTAAATGATTCATTCGCCACAAACACATTTCCTGATTGCCTTAAACAAGCAATTATTGTTCCTATTCACAAAGGTGGGGACTATAACAGTCCTTCCAATTTTCGACCAATAGCTCTTCTCTACACCATGTCTAAAATTGTTGAGAGGTTGGTGAGGGTGAGAATTGTATCTTGCATGATGCACTTAACTCTGGTGATGTTGCTGCAGCAGTGTTCTGTGATATATCCAAGGCTTTCGACTGTGTAGGTCACAGGAAGCTGGAGAGATATGGGTTTAGAGGGACTTCTTTGGGGTGGTTCGGCTCGTATCTATCGGGTCGCTTCCAAAAGGTTGATTTTGGTGGTCAATTCTCGGAGGAACTGCAAAATATCACAGGTGTTCCCCAAGGTTCTGTCTTGAGGCCACTATTGTTTCTCCTTTACATTAATGACCTCCCTTCGCTCCCCATAAGAGGAAAGTTTACTGTGTTTGCGGATCACACCATCATCATTTGGCATGAAAATCATGTTGATCAACTGAAGGTGTCTATGGATGCTGATTTACTGAAGATTAAAGAATGGTGCAATGCAAATCGTCTTTGCTTCAATACCTCAAAGACAAACCTTTTAAGCTTTAAATGTTCCATGAATTCCATCGCAATCAATGAAGAGCCTGTTTTAACAGAACAGTCAACCAAGTTTCTGGGCCTCACAATAGATTGCAGAC
>JAEQML010060082.1:0-27704 GCA_016904865.1 Pissodes strobi | reverse complement strand
TTTAAGGCATATTTTAAGATATAATTTCGAGAGCAGTCAGTAAGTGAATCGGATTAGTCGCATTGAAACCTTCTGCGTGCATTTTAGTAAAAGTAATTAAAACAGTTTTCTTGCAAGCCAATTCCATTGTGTTTTATTTCACCCATAATCCGACAGGTTATGGGCCCAGGCATTGCATTGGCTTAAAATTCGCGAGTGAATTAATAAAAGACTTGGGTAAATAGTGAAAAACATTTATAAGTGACTTTGTGAAAAATTAGGATAATGGAGAATAAAAGTACAAGAAGAAACATTAAACCGTTTGATGGTGATAAGTACGGTGTGTGGATGTTTTGAGTTAGAGCGCTTTTATCTGAACTTGACGCCATAAAAGTGATAGACATTGAAAGACCGAATCCGGTAACCGAGGAGTGGCTCAAACTAGAGCGTCTCGCGAAAAGTGTTTTAGGAGTACCTGTCAGACTCATTTCTTGGTTTTGCCAAAGAAGACAGTACTGCCAAAGAAATTTTACAAAGTTTGGATAAAATGTATGAACGAAAAAGTATAGCGTCTCAGTTGGCATTGCGAAAAAGACTATTAAGTTTAAAACTACAAGGTGATACTTCGCTGATGCAACATTTTACAGTGTTTGATGATTTGGTTGCCGAACTATTAGTAACTGGAGGAAGCTGATAAAGTGTCACACCTACTATTGACACTTCCAAACTCCTATGATGGCGTAATAACTGCCATTGAAACCTTATCTGAGGAAAATTTGAGTTTAGCTTTCGTCAAAATACGATTACTCGATCACGAGGTAAAATTGACGAATGAAAGCAGAGATACAAGCACTAAAGCTCTTGTGAGTGTAAGGAAATTTTCTGCATCCGAAGAGAATTATCGTCCGAACTTATCGCACATTCCAAGATGGCAGAATAAGTTGCGGAAGATGCCCCAGAATAATCGACATAAAATAGCAAAAAAAAAAAAAACAACCAATGCCAAATGTCATCATTGTGGCAGGCCTGGCCATTTTAAAAGGGATTGTTTCTTTCATAAGAAAGCACTAGACTATAAACAGTCCCAAAGACAAAGGACTGTGCAAACTGTGCAGCTAAAACCGAATGACAACCAAGGTTTTGCATTTATGCTAGGAAATCAACAGTTCACCAAGCAAACTGAAAATAAAATAACGTTCATTTTGGATTCTGGTGCATCTGATCACATTATTAATCGAGCGGATTTAAGTGCTTATTTTTCAACTCTATCGACACCAATCAAAATATCAGTGGCGAAAAATGGACAATTCATAACAGCAACAAAGAAAGGATCATTGGAAGTTTTCAGCAACCTGGGAATCCATGGAATCCTGGAAGATGTCCTGTACTGCCCAGATGTCCCCTATAATTTGCTATCAGTGGCAAAAATGCAAAATGCTGGCATGACGATTACTTTTAACAAAAAAGGCGTGGAAATATATAATGGCGGTAAGATTGTAATGCAGGGTAAGTCATCAAACAGTTTGATTTGTGTAGAATTTACTTTAAATATTGAATTAGTAAACAATATTGCACATACATTTAGTTCAGTAAAAACAAATTATGAAATTTGGCATCAAAGGCTAGGGCACACAAGTAAGAATAAATTTATAGATTTAAAAAATAAAGGAATGATTAAAGATAGTTCTTTAATAAATCATATTACACCTACTGATGATTTATGTGAGGCTTGTATTAGTGGCAAACAAACGCGATTACCCTTTAATAAGCATAAAGACAAAAATTATGTAAAAAGGCCGCTTTTTATAGTACATTCTGATGTTTGTGGTCCGATAACTCCATCGACAGTAAATGACAGAAACTATTTTGTTTTATATGTCGATCAATTTACCCACTATTGTGTAACTTACCTTGTTAAAAATAAATCAGATACATTCTCTGTTTTTAAGGATTATGTTGCAAAAAGTGAGGCTCATTTTAATTTAAAAATTGTTCATTTGTATTGTGATAATGGTGGAGAATATTTATCTTTGGAAATGAAAAATTATTGTATGGAAGAGGACATTAGTTATCACTTAACTGTTCCACGAACCCCACAGTTAAATGGTGTGTCAGAGCGAATAGTTAGAACTCTAACTGAAAAAGCTCGTACAATGGTAAACGGTGCAAAATTAGAGAAAGTTTGGTGGGGGGAAGCAGTGTTAACTGCTACCTATTTAATAAATATTACACCAACCAGAGCTCTGAAACAAAATAAAACACCATATGAAATGTGGCATAATAAAAAGCCACAAATAAAGTATCTTAAAGTTTTTGGTTCGACTGTTTATGTGCATAAAAAACTAGTAAAACAAAATTTGATGAAAAGTCATGGAAAGGCATATTGGTATGATATGAATCAAATGGGTATAAAGTGTGGGTGGTGGAAACAGAGAGGTTTGTCGTAGTAAGAGATGTAATTGTAGATGAGACAAATTATTTTAAGTCAAGGCCTGTGTCTGAGGCGGAAGGGGTTAGTTTTGGAAAACCTCAAATGAAAACTATTAATATAGATACGTCAAGACCAGGGATAGAGTCTCATGTATTATCTGACAGTGAAAAACCAGATGACGTTAAATCTGGAGCTGTGAAATCAGATATGGTTAAGAGTGGAGCCCAAACTGATGTTTCTGACGTCACGTCAAAATCAGTAGTACCAATAAACGCAAATAAATCACAAACAGATGAATGTCCTACAACCTCACAGCATCGAAAAAGTGAAAGAATTAAAAATTTACCCCCTGTATCATACAATGAGGAGGAAATACCTGATTATCTTTTATGTGCTCAATCTGTAATATGTAGTTTACCCGGTTCTTTTCACGAAATTAAAAATAGAGATGATAGGTTAGAGTGGGAGCGAGCCATTAATGAGGAAATTAACTCTCTTTTAATTAATAAGACCTGGACTTTAGTTAAAAGGCCTAAAAATAAAAATATAGTTAATTGTAAATGGGTTTTTACTTTTAAAAATGATGAGCATGGAAATCCTATAAAATATAAAGCTCGTCTTGTTGCCAAAGGCTTTAGTCAAAAATATCTTATTGACTATAATGAAACTTTTGCACCAGTCGCTAGGATTTCAAGTTTTCGATTTATAATAGCTTTTGCCAATCAAAATCGTTTGTTAATACATCACATGGATGTTAAGACAGCTTTCTTAAATGGTAAATTAAAGGAGGATATTTATATGGAGGTTCCGGAGGGAATCAAGCATGAAAGCAATCAAGTCTGTAAATTAAATAAAGCTTTGTATGGGCTTAATCAGGCAGCTAGATGTTGGTTTGAGGAGTTTGAAAAGGCACTAACTGAAAGGCTTTAAAAATTCTCTTAAAAATTCTCCTGTAGATAGATGTATTTATATTTTGGACAGGGGTGACATATTAAAAAATATTTATGTAGTTTTATATGTTTATTTGTTACAGCAAATATTGCAACAATGACTAGTTTTAAGAACTATGTAATGACCAAGTTTTCAATGGTAGACTTAAAGGAAATTAAGTTATTTCTGGGGATTAAAATTACTCGTGAAAGTAATAAAATTTGCTTAGATCAAAGTGCCTATGTAAAAACAATTTTAAATAAATTTAACATGTATGATTCTAAGCCTGTCAATACTCCACTTGAGATTTAAATTTTAAAGCGTTAGATTCTGAAGGAACATGTAGTGCTCCTTGCCGAAACGTTATCGGGTGTCTCATGTATTTGATGGTATGTACTAGACCCGACTTAAGTGTAGTAGTAAACCTTTTAAGTAGATTTATGAATAAAAATAATGATGAACTTTGGAAATGTGTTAAAAGAGTTTTAAGATATCTTCAGGGTTCTATAAATATTAAATTAAACTATATACCAGGAGACAATAAAGAATTTCTTGTTGGTTTTGTTGATTCTGACTGGGGTGGCAATGATGGTACTGACAGAAAAAGTACAACAGGCTATTTATTTAAATTGTATGAAAATTGTACTATTTGTTGGAACACAAAGAGGCAAAATTCAGTTGCTGTTTCTTCAACAGAAGCTGAATATATGGCTTTATATGAAGCAGTTAAAGAGGCTATATGGTTAAAGTCATTAGCAACTAGTATTAATATTAATATTCTTAAACCTATTGTTTTGTATGAAGATAACAATGGTTGTATTAGTATTGCTAAAAATCCAACGTGTCATAAAAGGTCTAAGCATATAGATATTAAATACCATTTTTCAAGAGAACAAGTCGAGAAAAAGGTAATTGATATAGTTTATATTTCCACAGGTAATCAACTGGCTGATATGTTGACAAAGCCGTTGCCATCTCTGAAATTTCTAGAGTTTAGAGTTAAATTAGGTTTAGAGTAAGTTTTTTGGTCTGATTAGGTTTTCCTGGGTTTCCCTAATCCGAGCAACAAATGTTGGACCAAATTGTTATAGTTCCCCAGGTTGCACAAGAAAGGTATTAGTTTTAGTTTTTTTTGTTATTAAAGATTTTTGGTGTTAAGTTTAATATTAATTTTTGAGGGGGCGTGTTGGAATATTAACAAAAATTAATTCCAAATCTTCTTAGTTTTAGGTCATCGCCTTCTCAGTATGTTTATATTAAATCACGATGGCACTTCATGATGGGCTTATGAATATAAGTGCTGTCTAAACGTTATTGGCCCTGTGTGGTCTGAATGTTTTCTTTAAGGCATATTTTAAGATATAATTTCGAGAGCAGTCAGTAAGTGAGTCGGATTAGTCGCATTGAAACCTTCTGCGTGCATTTTAGTAAAAGTAATTAAAACAGTTTTCTTGCAAGCCAATTCCATTGTGTTTTATTTCACCCATAATCCAACATAAATATCTTTTAGAGTGGACAGGTTTTATATACCAATCGGTAATTAGAATATTATTGTTTTGTTTAATTATCATTGTATCTAAAAAAGGTATTTGAGTGTTTACTCCTTTTTCAATCGTAAATTGTAATCTTGGGTGGTAATTATTAAAAACTAAAAGAATTTCATTTATTTTGTCACTAGGAATACAACAAATAATATCAACAAATTTTTTATTAAAATTTGGTTGAAAAGTTAAATTTTCTAATAAATCATCCATTACATATTGGGCAATGATTGGAGAAATAGAACTACCCATTGGGGTTCCAAAAACTTGTTTATAAAATTTATTATTAAAACAAAAATGATTAGAATTGAAGATAAAGTTTATTATTTTAATAAACATATCCTTTGATATATATTATAATTTACAGATATACTGATCCAATGTTTATTGCTACTATTGATGACTAAATTGATTGGTATGTTGGTAAAGAGTGATTTAACGTCCAGACTGATTAATGTATGATTTTAAGGTATTAATTTGTTATTAATAAATTTTGAAAATTCAAAAGAATCTTTAATATAATCACTATTAGATTTATTGTATAAAGTTGTCAAAATATTGGATATGAAATCTGTTAATTTTTTATTAGATGCTTCTATACAAGAAACAATTGGTCTTAAAGCTAGAGTAGGTTTATGAATTTTAGGTAATCCATAAAATTTTGGACATATTGAATTGTAATTCTTTAGTTTTTTTGATGTAATTTCGTCAATCATATTTGCCTTAAATATAGTTGTAACTAGATTATTAGAATTATTTTCTATTGATTTTGTATTAATTGATAAACAACAATACATATCTTCAACCAATGATTTATTTGAAGATAAAATTTTTTATTCTTTAGTTAACAAGGACCCATCAAAATCAATAGAAAATAATTCTAATAATCTAGTTACAACTATATTTAAGGCAAATATGATTGACGAAATTACATCAAAAAAACTAATTCATTCAATATGTCCAAAATTTTATGGATTACCTAAAATTCATAAACCTACTTAAGCTTTAAGACCAATTGTTTCGTGTATAGAAGCATCTAATAAAAAATTAAAAGATTTCATATCCAATATTTTGACTTCATGCAATAAATCTAATAGCTATTATATTAAAGATTCTTTTCAATTTTCAAAATTTATTAATAGCAAATTAATACCTGAAAATCATACATTAATCAGTCTGGACGGTAAATCACTCTTTACCAACATACCAATCAATTTAGTAATCAATAGTATCAATAAACATTGGATCAGTATATCTGTAAATTGTAATATATCAAATGATATGTTTATCAAAATAATAAACTTTATCTTCAATTCTAATCATTTTTGTTTTAATAATAAATTTTATAAACAAGTTTTTGGAACCCCAATGGGTAGTTCTATTTCTCCAATCATTGCCCAATATGTAATGGATGATTTATTAGATCAATGTTTAGAAAATTTAACTTTTCAACCAAATTTTATTAAAAAATTTGTTGATATTATTTGTTGTAGTCCTAGTGACAAAATAAATGAAATTCTTTTAGTTTTTAATAATTACCATCCAAGATTAGAATTTACGATTGAAAAAGAAGTAAACAATCAAATACCTTTTTTAGATACAATGATAATTAAACAAAATAATAATATTCTAATTACCGATTGGTATATAAAACCTGTCCACTCTAAAAGATATTTAAATTATTTTTCTTATCATAGTAATAAAATGAAAATTAATTTAGTTTTAGCTTTAAACAATAGAATAATAAACCTAGTGCATCCTACTTTATTAAATACAAATTTACACAAACTTAAAGACGTCCTTGTAGATAATGGTTATCCATTAAATTTTCTAAAAAAATTGCCTTTTAACATTAGATTTAATAACATCAACAATAATATTGATGATAACATAAGTAATGATATTTTAAATTTTCATTATGCTTCTTTTCCATATATGAAGGAACTTACTCCGAAAATAATAAAATTTTTTAGAAATAAACCTGTAAAATTAGCGCTAAAAAATGTTAAATCGATTGGTAATTTATATTCAAAATTAAAAGATAAAACTATTGCTTTAAATTACTCAAATTTAGTATATTCAATTCCATGTAATAATTGCGATAAAAAATATATTGGCCAAACATCACAAAATCTAAAAAATGGATTTTCTGGACATAAAAGTGACATACGACTTCAAAAAAACACTTCTGCTTTATCTGAACATGCATATATTACTGGTCACATACCAAAATTTAATGAAAATAAAATTCTCCATAAAGAAAGAAATTTTAATAAAAGGTTATTTTTAGAAATGGTCGAAATAAATAAAACAAATTCTATGAATAAGAGAACTGAAATTGATGATTTAACCTCAATTTATTCTTATATATTATCACTAAATAATCGATAATTTTATACCAATACATCTTGCCATTATTATTAAATTAATATCAAATATCAAGTATTCTTTTAACACCTCGTCAATTTTTTATTTTGAAACAAAGTAGATTGACTTTGACATTTTATGTAGTTCTATAAGATATTCTAATATTTTACCAAATTTTTTACAATATTTTTAAAATATTTTAACTGCCAAAATTGAATTTAACTAGTTTTGATTGTAAGTTGCCACAAAATTGTTATATATTGTACATTAGTATATAATAGTATATTGTGCAACAAGTGCTGAAAATAAGACTTTTCACACGAATGAGACAGTTGAGACAGTAAAGTTTCATGAGTGTGAAAAGTCTTTTCAGCACGTGTAGCACACTATACTTTTTCTACGACTGCTATACATAGAGGGTGCACCACTGGGAGTGTGGTAGAAAATGACATGTTATATGGGAAACTTTTGTATTATTGATTTATCAGAAAATGTTATTCCTAATGAAAGAAGCTACGAGAGTAAGAGATTCTCGCTAGGGTACAGTCCTAAAATGGGGCCACCGGTGTGACGTCCCTATTTTCCAAATATTTTGAAAACGGGGCTCCGGGGGCGAAGCCCTAAAATGAGGCCCCAGGGGCGAAACCCTAGAATGGGGCCTATGGTACGGGAGTCCAATTTTTTACACATTTAGGAATGGGGCCCCCGGGGGCGAAGGCCTCAAATTGGGCCCCAAGCCTTAAAAGGGGGCTCCTGGTATGAGAGTCCCATTCTCTACAGTTTTGCAAAAAGAGGCTCCTGGGGGGTGAAGCCTTAAAAATGGGCCCCCTATTTTAGAGATCTGGGAATGGGGGACCTCTGAAGACGAAGCTCTAAAACGGAGACGAAGCCCTTTAATCTAAATACCCGAATAAGCGTGTATACTTGGCACACGCCGTGTGCAAAGTATACTTTTCACACGATGTTTGAAATGTCCAGTTTTCAAGAGCAGTTGTTAGTGCGTTTTTGTCTATTTTCAGGGCAGTCGTAGAAAAAATAGTTTTTAGCTTTGACGAAGGTCACGATATGCTGACCGAAAGCTTGGACGCAAAACAAATAATCTTTTAATAAACCTTATTGGCTGAATACCCGTTAATTATTTCTACATTCAAACATACAGCCGTGTTTCTATGAATAAACATATACTTTCAATTAAAACGTGTTTACCACTATCACAATAAATATGAAACAATGAACCCGAATTGCGTCAACAGTTTCTACAGTGAGCTCTATTCTTCAGCTCCCTCAACTGAAAAAAAACGGACATAATTGTTACTATCACAAATTAAGATCGCGCCAATTAAGAGCAGATTTTCTTTTCAGTTGAAGAAGCTGAATAATAGAGCTCACTGTATTCTTCTCTCACACCTCAGTGTCATCAAGCTTACATCTAATCCCTAGTAAATTATGGAGTGTTCTTTGGAGAAACTCTGCTAACGCAAATATAACTTTCATTGTTTCATATTTATTGTACCTAGATGTGATAGTTATCACGGGCCTATATTTTTGATTGCGAAAATAGCATTAGAAATCGCTGCCACCATTTAGCGCTTCGAGCGTAATTATATTTGTTAGCGAAACACCCTCGTAGTCTCGCCGAGTCGTGTTATATCGCTCTAAGTTGCTTCAGTCCGATTCAATGGAAAATAGAATTTGCGTCGCTAGACAAACTTCAATTTTTCCCAATTCGTGTCATGGTCAGAAATCTTCAACCTCGTGCGCAAGTGTTCGGATTTATTGATTTTTGCGTACTGAATTTTGATTGGTTATCAATTTTTGGTTGTGATGCGTAATTGTTGTCAGTCATAATTTTCGTAGTGGGGGTTGAAGGATTATTCCACGTTGGATTGGCGAGTTTGGTTCGGCGTCACTTTTGAGTCAACCTGTTGTCAAATTGGCAGGTTTGGGTGCCGGCTGGAAATATTTTTTGATTTTGCCTTTTGAGGGATTCTCCAGCCGAGCCTTTTCTTTTCTATTCTTTTCTTTCTGTGCCTTGCCTTTTGCTTGTTGTTTGGTGGCTGAAACTGCCCTTTGGAGGATTTAAATGCTAATTTATACGGGTGAGTGTTTCGACGTTTTGTTTGCATCTTCTTTTCTGTGAATGCCACTATTTTGTGAAGCCATGTGGATGGATTTTAATTCCACTTTAATCTCTCTTACGGATACCTTCTCGTCCATCTTTGCAGCCTGATGATTCCGGCGTGAGCTACCGAGATCCTTAGAGGTAATTTACTCTTGATTTCTTTCTTTTCTCTTGATATTTAATTTTTTTTATTGTTGCTCTGAGTGTAAATGCTTTCTTGATTATGAGTTATAATATGTGGAATCTTGGAGATATTGATGTTCTACAGGGTCCTACTGACGGGTTCTACTCCTACCGACGGACCTTTCCTGCTGGTCGAACCTGCCTTTCTGCTAGCTCTTTGGCAGGGACTACTCCATCTGTAAAGTCCTTCCTTCGTTCTTTAGTTGAGGAAGTAGCCGACTTCTTCAGTTCCTCGTGTTTCGCGAGTGAACAAGTTCTTCTGGAGGAGCTGTCTTCGAACTGTGAGAAATCTGTGTTTTTTTATATATATTTTCATTAATTGCTGGTTAGTGTATACCGGGTTAGTAAACTTTCGAGCCATTAATTTTTTTCTCTACCTAATGCGCATAATTTTAACCTTTTTTTTAATTACGTATATCTTTTCGAGGAGGTTAAACCCTTTGTTTGCCTCATGTTTTTCTTCTAACCTAAAAATTTGCTTACTCGTGTTTGACTTAAAACAAGTCTGATTTTGGACTGAAAGTCCAATTGGTCAATTTTGTTTAAGCTAAAACACTCTAGTTTTTCTCTTATTGAATTTTCAATTAACTAGATTCAATAACGTTGTAAGTTGTATTTTTTTACAACGATCATTAATTTTAAATACCCGTATTTAGAGTGCTACGACGGCCTAGTGGACTTTGCGTTATTCGCCAAATTGTTTTATTTTCTTTCATTAACTTTTGGAAACAAACTCCGTTATAAGTAACCCAAACTAACCCTAAACTTGGAGTATTTGCTCTTAATTTAAAATATTTTGTTTTTTAAAGTTTAAATGATTGATTGTTTCAATAACGCTTAGTCATACTAGTTATCTTAATTACGCGGCCGTTACCAACATATGGTAACCAATACCTACATATATATAAATAGTTAGTAGTGTAACTTCTTGCAAACAAATCATGATTTGGGTTTAGCGACTTTAAGTGATTATTTATTTGCGTTAGTTGAATCTTTCTTATAATAGGTAATTATTTCATGGTTGTGCAAATTATATACATATTTTTTTATATACAGTGTGTCCAAAAAAGTATGCAACATATGGGAAACTTCCTTATTATTGGTTTCTCAGAAAAATTTATTTTTGATAAAAGTTGGTGCTTGCTCTAAGACAATAAATGAGCATTTCATATTTCAAGTACTGCTTTTAATGCGGGAGCAAATGTCATTTCCCGGAATCGCGTCAAGGATAAAGTACCTTAACTTATAAAGATACAGCGAAATCTTATAAGGAAAAGTTCTGCCAAAATAAAAAAAAATAATCTAAATATTAAATTTAAGTTAAGTACATCAACTTTTAATTTCTCTTTTTTTCTCTCATTTTTTTTTTCTTAAACGTTAGGCTACTGGTGAATGATTTGTTCTTTTGTTATTAGTATACTTGCCAAGCAACTTCAAAATTTATTTAAGGTAGGAATTAGTTACATAGTTACATAATGTTGCAATCACATTTAAACACTTTTGGTCCAAAATAATTGTCCACAATAATTACAAGATACAATTGGAATGACTGACTCAATAATAATTAATTTTATATGTCAGAGTGAAGTAAAATTATTGCTATTTATTTGTTTTTAGTCCAAATGCATGGCCTACTCTTCAAGACCAAATATTTTATATGGCTTTTTAGGATACTTGGGCATATTTTACTCATCGGGTGCAAAAGATAAATAAATTATGTCATATTACATGAAATGAAAAGAGTTGGGTCTATTCATGATTTTGATTGGAAAAATTTTTGAACCAAAAGTGTTTAATTGTGTTTGCAACACACTGATACCTAAACTGGCTATTATCTCTGGAAAAACTGCAACATTATGCAACTATGTAACTAATTTCTATCTTAAATAAATTTTGAAGATACTTGGCAAGTATACTAATAACAAAAGAACAAAACATTCTCCAATGGCGTAACGTTTAAGAAGAAATCGAGAAAAATTAAAAGTTGAAGTACTTAACTCAAATTTCATATTTAGATTATTTTTTTTAATTTGGAAGAACTTTTTCTTATATGATTTTGCTGTATCTTTATAAATTAAGGTACCTTACTTTTCACGCGATTTCGGAAAAATGACATTTGCTCCTGCACTAAAAGCAGTACGTAATATTTGAAATACTCATTTATTGTTTTAGGGCAAGCACCAACTTTTATCAAGAATAAAATTTTTTGAGAAACTAATAATAAAAAAGTTTCCAATATGTTGCATACTTTTTGGACACACTGTATAACGTTATTTCCGAAAATAAGTATTTCTTTAGCTATATATGATTAACAGATTAACTCAGACTTTTTGTTAATCGCTTTCTCCTTCATTTATAGTCGTTATTGTCAAGCATAAGCCGAGAGTACCGGGGTACCACGATTCTTATTTATTATTATTCTTCGTTAAAATTGTCTTGAAGTCAAATCCTACTGGTTTCTCAACAAATCAGTTGTTTCTATTCTTTCCGTATTGTAATCAACCATTTCTTTTTTTGGCAATAAACCGATTCTCTGTTTGCTTACCTACCTGTTTTATTTAATTAGCTTTAGTATCAGTGTTCCAAAGGGGAAGTAATAAGAAGTAAGTATTTATTTATTTATCAAAAATTACAGGCTGGTGGCTGCACAATATTGCTTAACTAATCTAAGTATATACACTACCACACTACACTTAAGTACTAAGAATATGTTTAAATATAAAAACAAACTTTTAAAGAAATATAAAACTAACTAACATATAAACATCTAAAGTACATCACTCAATTATTAAATAAGTCATTTGATTGATTGCTTAAATGAGTAGACTGGGGAAACCATCCTGAAAAACGGACTTATCAAGCCTGTTCCACAGTCTCACACCTACACTTAAAGGTGAATAAAACCCTACACTTGACCTAAACCTAGGAGGTTCAATTTTGTAGGGATGATCATATCTCCCAATCATGCAGGGATGGAAGGCCAGAATGAACCTTATAAATCACCACTCTCAGGAAATTCTCTCTCCGATAACTCAGAGGAGGCCACTTCAAGTCAATTAAAGCCGTAGAGGGGCTAAAATCTCGGCGGAAATTCAAATAGACCCAACGCACAGCCCTCCTCTGAACCATCTCCAACTCACTCGCGAGACCAACCCGGTGAGGATGCCAAACTGAGGAACAATATTTCAAGATGGGCCTGACATATGTTAAATATGCTCTCTCCCGAGTGTCTCTTGATGCCTTTTTTAGATTTCGTATCACAAAGCCCAGCACTCTATAGGCATCTCTAACCCAATTGCCTATGTGAAAATCCCAATGGAGGTCAGATGCCAGATTTATAATACCAAGGTATTTAAGGTGGTTGACTGAAGATACTAAATTGTCAGAGATCTTATAAACAGAATCTATTCTTCTTTTACCAAAAGTGATGAACTGACTTTTAGAACTATTTAGTTTCATACATATTGGAGAGATAGCATGTCTTGAAGATTTTTCACCTCGCAATAGATCAAACAGTCATCAGCAAAAAGCAGCACACCTGAGTCAATTCCCAAAGGCAAATCATTAATGAATATTAAGAAGGCCAAAGGTCCAATAACACCCCCTGAGGAACGCCCGACGTAACTGCCTTCTCCGACGAAACAGACCCATCCACCATAACTCTTTGTGTTCTCCCCTGAAGAAAGTCTTGTAACCACGTTTGTCAATATTTAAAGTGAATAATTTACTTATAAGCTTATCATGGGGAACCAAATCGAAGGCTTTTTGGAAATCCAAAGCTATAGCATCGACCTGACAGCCAGTCTCAAGAGACTGGATATTATGTTTTGAGTAAGCGTGAGAAGAGCTGTTTCACAAGAATATGATGGACGGAACCCATATTGTTTGTTATAAAAAAAAGCCTGAAAAATCAAGCTGCTTCCTTATATTGACATAAAATTTGCTCAAATAATTTACAACATACTGATGTTAGGCTAATAATAGGTCTATAATTCCTAGGATCACACTTTTTGCCAGATTGGTGCAAAGGAATAACAGTAGCCCTCTTCCAATCTTTGGGTAAAGAACAATTATTTAAACTAATATCGAAAATGATTTTTAAATAGGGACTGATACTCTCAGCTGCCAACATAAGTAACCCACTGCATAAACCATCAGGTCCCTGTGTGAAGCTACGTTTGCACCTCCTCAAGCACCTCAACACATCACCCCTAGTAAACTGAAATAGCTCAGCTGGAGTGTAAGAAGAATCATTACTGATATCAAAATTTACACTATTTTGAGAAAAGTTGGCACAGAAACATTCATTCAAAGCATCCGCCTTGTCCACAGAAGTTGAGAAGACAGTGTCATTCAGAACTAAGGAGGGAAGTGTTTTTGAAGAGCCTTTCTTTGATGAGATGTAATTATATAGTTTTTTTCATTGATAACATTTATTATTTTGCTCAAAAAGACTTAATAGATATCGTTTTTCGGCTATCCGTTTTTCATTATTTAATTTTCTTCTCAGCTCCCTATATTTGTTCAAATGACACTGCCCCCCCTCGATATTTATGGGCAATTCGGCATTTTTTCTTAAGAACTTTTATAGATCTATTATAATAAATTTGCTCACCATTAACTCTAGTCTTTCGAAAGGGTACCGATAGCCTCCTAGCCTGCAACAGGATTTCCTTGAACTCCAACCATCTAGTCTCAATATTCTCAGATCTAGATGCCCAATCTGCAAATCTGCCAGATATATATGAGTTAAGCAGGTTTAAGTTAGCCCTTCTATAATCAAAAAATACCTTGTAACAGCTATTTTTTACAGTCCGGACATTCAGCCTTAACACCACTGACTTATGGTCTCCAATACCATCCTCCACAGAGCAATCAGCCAGCCACTCAGGAGGTTGGACAATAAATACATCCAACAAATTACCATTACCATACAGGGTCTGAGAAGGTCGGGTTAGCTGAATGCAATCAAAGGTGTTAAAGAAATCACAAACCTTAGCCTGGTCAGACCTAACACTGCAACCACCCTCCCAACTAACCCTAGGCAAATTTAGATCACCCCCAAGGACAAAAGAACAATTTACATTTGTATTACATTTTAGTTCAATTAATTTTTCTTGAATACTAGACAATATATTAGCATCACCCCTAGGACTGTAAGCAGCAATAATGTAATTAACAAAATTAAGGTTTGGTATATATAGCTTTAAAACTAAGTACTCAAAAATAGGATCAACATGGAGAACAGCACAATTAAAAATATATCTTACATAAATACAGACAGCACCAGCATGGGTCTGCCTGTCACGCCTAAAAATATTATAACCAGCAATACTATGTTCATTGTCGCAGTATGCAGGAGTTAACCATGGTTCAGTGGCAATAATTATGTAATTCTGTTAAGCTCACAAACTCCAAAAATTTATTACGTAGACTTCTGGCATTAAGCTGTAAAACGGTTAAGCAATTACCATTTAATAAGTCTGATTCAGTTGTACAGCAGAGTTCTGGATCATTTAGGTCTCTTGATTGATCCCTGTCGACTGAAAATTTTGGCCAGGTCCGGGCAGAGAGTCTCCATTTCCATGAAACTTTCGAAGGAAAATAAATGGTCTAAAGATCACGTTCTGGGGCCAAAAATTGCAGTCATCCAGTTCCTTATAGGAGGCTTCATCAACACCTATTTTAAATGATTTAGAGTTGGACTTGGAAGGGAGTTCGTCAATTTTAATGGATTTATGTTTAAAAACATGCATCTTTGACTTAATGTAGTCCAAAATTATATTGGGTGTCACTGATTCTGCAACTCTACCAACAAATAACCACCCTGAAAAAGTCCTCCATTAAGGTCAGCTACTCCTTTATTTCCCAACAAGGGCCCGATTTTGGAAGGCACTTTAACACTCTCACCTTGGGTTGAAACCGATTGAGGATTCCCTGATATGCTTGATCGAGTAGAATTTGGAGCCAAAGCCAAGTCCAAAGCTTCATTAACTTGCCTGAGTGTAATTTCATTGGTTTTAGTTTTCATGTTATTGATCTCGTTTTATTGAATTGGGAAGGCGGTTTTTGTTTATTATTCAACTTTGAGACTTTATGATCCTTGTTATGCACATCAGCTGAGTCAACAAAAAACATTGGAAGGTGGACTCAATAAAACACTTGGCAACATGGTAACACGTGCCGAGGCCACATGGGCTGACTTCACACCAATTGACAGATCCGGTTGTTGACTACTGGGAGAAGAAGCGAGATTAACCATAACCTCACTTTTTTGTTTTTGTTTTTTCTCATGATTAAATTTGAAATTATGGAGCTGTAACTCTAAGTAATCTGTTTTGTCACGATATAGATCACTTTTTTCAAAGAGTTCCATAACCAGAGCTCCCAATATCCCATTACTTTTTATATAACATGAGAGTATACTTAATTTATACTATTGGTGATCAATAATTGAAACCTTCTGTATTTACTGATTTTACCTTAATTGTTATCGTTTATTACTGACTTTAGTTTTTGATTAATATTTGAGTATTTGCTTTATTTTTTTATTGTTAATACTGATAAATTTCTGGCATTCAAATCTGATTTAATTTGTACCTTACTTTTTTTCTTTTTATTTTGTCGTGAAGCTTAAGCTAAAGCGAGTTCCATATTTCAACTTTGGGGTATTTCTTGCTTGTGCCGCCTTAAATAAGTAAAACCCACCCCTACTCTCTGACATTTGAGCTAGGGCCTAATTTGTACGCTTAGACGACAACTCGTTCTAGCCTACGCATCGATACACGTAAATTTCTTCAATTTCAATTTTAAATTCTTAAATTTTCCTTTTAATTTGAAATTATTTACTCTCAGTTCCTTCTAAGCTGGAGTGAAGGTTTTGCGCCTAGAAAAATTAGAAAACAAGAAAAAGCGTTCCATAGTTGCAAGTGACAAATGACAGACACCTCTAACATATAGCGGTATAGCGTAGGTGAAGTAAAATATTAATCAAAATAAAAGTAGAGACCTGTCATACAGAGCGGCTGGTCTGAGCTTCCTGCATACTGAAAGGCGGATTTGGCAGGGCTCGGCTGATTGGGTTAGTTGCGGTTCCAACTACCCTCTCACTAAAGGGTGTTTTGCGCCCCCAAAAAGTATACAGCTAGAAACAAAAGAATCGTAAGAGAGGTTTTTTCGTCTAGTGTTTTTCCTCTGTTAGACCCCCTCACACTTCACTCCTCCCCTCCCCATGAACCCAAGACAACCTCTGCTGCACCCTATTGGTAATGTAAATTAAGTAAATTCATTTGAAGGGAAGGTTCCCATGTAAATGATTTGCATCATGGTTTTAGCACATTTATTTAGTCATGTAGGGCAACATGAATTAAGAATTGAAATTGTAAAAGTATAATAACAAATGATGATGATCAACGGATTTTGTATTATTTATTAGTAAACATTACAAGTTTGGTCTTTGGAAACATTCGGCAGAATATTGCTCCTAGAACACCAACAGCAGGGTACATCCATAATCTTTGCAATTTATCATTTCATCAGGATTTGTAGTGGGATCTAAGAAGTGTCTTCAGCATACGAAATTATGTTGTTATTTTATTGACTTGATTCGTGTGGGAAAATTCTTGGTTTCCCTTTTTTTAAAGCCAATATCGTGCTCAACTATATACTCCCTTCATCCAGTTGACAATATTATGATTTGCTGATGATATTTGAATTTATCGAAACAATAAGAGTTTTATTAAAGAAAGTGCAGGCTCAATGATACCATCAGTATTCCTGTTAATATTAGCGATGCGCCAGATTTTGCGATTTGATGTTAGGTATATCAAAAATATTATCCTTTTTTAAACTATAACTAGATTTTTGTTCTTTAATTCTCGTTTTAAATGTTCTTCCTGTTTGGCCTATGTACTTTTTGTACAAGAACCACATTGTAACTGATAAACCCCTGATTGATTATGTTTATTGGTTTTAGATTTATTATTTTTAATGAGTTTGCCAAGAGAATTATTAGTACGGAAAGCTATTTTAACATCTCTTTTCATAAGTGTTTTGGCTATTCTGGTAGATATCTTTCCTGTATAAGTTAAAGTTTTGTATGTATGTTTATCATTGGATTTTAATATGGGGAATATAGGATTTAGAGCTTTTTTCATTTGTTTTTTATCTATTAATTCTGTTTTATATCCATTGTTAATTGCTACCTGTTTTATTAAATTAAGTTCTTTCTTGAAATTTTGTTCAGATAAAGGTACGTTAACTAATCTGTGTATAAAACTATTGTATGCTGAGAGTTTGTGTGCATATGGGTGATTAGAATTATGTGGAATAGTTGTGTCAGTTTGAGAAGGCTTATGAAATATTTCAAATTCAACATAATTAAAAATCATTGCAAATTCATACCCAAATATAGCATTAAAAACAGTTACGAACTTATAGACAATATCAAAGATTTAACAATTCCAACTAATGCTAAATTGATCTCTTTCGATGTACAAAACTTGTTCCCAAGCATTCCTCCAGTAGGTCATAGATTTAGGTCGAAGAATTACTAACAAAAAACAAAATTAACATTATGATTAAACAAGATATTTTAGAGTCTTTAACAGTTTGTTTGGATCAAAATTATTTTGAATTTAATGATAAGTTTTATGTAAGTGAGGAGGGTTTAATAATGGGTAACCCCTTAAGTCCAATTCTAGCAGAAATATTTATGAATAATATAATCATGGCTTGAGTAAGTGTTTTGTATATTGGTACCGATATGTTAATGACAATCATTTTAACTTGTTTTACAGGTACAGATAGACAATTAAAAATGTTTTAGAGCACATAAACACATTACACAACAACATAAAATTTAGAATAGAAATTGAACAAGATCATTTTATTAACTATTTAGATTTGAAAATAACCAACAATAACAATAAACATGAATTTGAAATATTTCATAAGCCTTCTCAAACTGACACACTATTCCACATAATTCTAATCACCCATATGCACACGAACTCTCAGCATACAATAGTTTTATAAACAGATTAGTTAACGTACCTTTATCTGATCAAAATTTCAAGAAAGAACTTAATTTAATAAAACAGGTAGCAATTAACAATGGATATAAAACAGAATTAATAGATAAAAAACAAATGAAAAAAGCTCTAAATCTTATATTCCCCACATTAGAATCCATTGATAAACATACATACAAAACATGAACTTATACAGGAAAGATAACTACCAGAATAGCCAAAACACTTATGAAAAGAGACGTCAAAATAGCTTTCCGTACTAATAACTCTCTTGGCAAACTCATTAAAAAGAATAAATCTAAAATCAATAAATAAGATCAATCAGGGGTTTATAAGTTACAATGTGGTTCTTGGACAAAAAAGTACATAGGCTAAACAGGGAGAACATTTAAAACGAGAATCAAAGAACATAAATCTAGTTATAGTTTAAAAAAGGATAATTCTCATTATGCCAAACATTTACTTAATGAAATTAACGAATATTACTGAACGAACAATTGGATTTTGGGTTTTCCCCACTATTAAATTTATACCCTTTTAGGCCATAAACTTTTTTGTGAGACGTGTATTCCAATGTAATAGGTATAGTGCTGTTATTATTATAAACATTTTAAAGCAAACTTTTGAAGAAGAGACAGTGTGTCGAAACATATGTCAAGTTCAAGTTAATATAAGTGGGAATTTAAACAATTTGTTTCATTTACTATTAATTATAATGAATTTCCACCAAGTCAAACTCAAACTCAAACTATTTATTTGGCCATATGTAAATACAAATACACAAAAATCATGCATTGGCAAGTCAATAACAAAATTACTAAAACTAGAAAAATTTTTACAGTTTTAATACAGTAAAATAATTATAATTTAAGTTATTTAAGTAAGCTGCAAGAGTATGCAGCTTTTGTTAATATAAAGCAACACTAAAATAAAAAAGCTTAGGATTGCCTACCTTAAAAAGAAAAGAATACAAAAAATAGGATCCAGACAATATGTATATAAATAATAATTTGCTACAGTGTTAAGTATGTAAAAAAAACAAAATAAATAGTGTATAATTAAAATTTTTGAAAAAAAGAAAGACATGCAAGTAACGTAATACACAAATACAATTCAAAATGAAACAGAATAAAACAACATATTAAAAATGAGGACTAGAGTTTATCTTTGGTTATCAATATACTCTTTAACGGAGTAATAAGCGCGCTCTACAAAAAATTGTCTTAATTTTACTTTAAATATTCTAACATTAAGACATTTAAAATGCTCTGGTAGTTTATTGTACAATGTAATAGCATTGTAAGACAAAGACAACTCAAAATTTGCCGTCCGGTGCCTCGGAACAACCAAAACATGCTCACTACGCGTATTATAATGATGTCTACTGGTTAAACTAGTAAATTTAGACAGATTGTTTCGTACATACACCAGACATTTATACATGTAAATACTAGGAACAGTTAAAATTTGTTGACTTATAAAAACATTTTTGCATGATTCACGAGGACCTAGATTAAAAATAAGACGAATTATCCTTTTTTGACAAATAAATATTCTTACAGCCTCACTACATTTTTCCCACAGCATAATACTTTGAGAAATGTGAGAGTATGCTAATGCATAGTAACAGTTTAATAATGCACTTTTGTCAAGTGCACTTTTCAATTGAAAAATCGCGTAATAAGCACTGTTCAGTTTTTTTGCCACATAATCGACATTTGTGTCCCATGAGAAATCATTTTGCAAGTATGTCCCCAGGAATTTTGTACTGTGTGATAGCTCAACTGGACTGTTTGGTAGAGGCTTGCGAACATTAAAATTTAGATATACAGTCTTTTTTTCATTTAATATTAATTTGTTCCTTTCACACCAACTAGTCATTCTGTCAACCGCACTTTTAACTTTTCCATTCAGTTCCTCTGGTGTATCAGCAGATACAGTAATGGATGTATCGTCTGCGTACATTGTGACCACCTCGTCACCCATATAGTCCGGCAAATCATAAAATAATTATGTTTTCTTTGGGTGCTACATGTTTTGTTTACTTTACCTTTATATATATCCAGGGCTGCATTTAAATTAATTATTATATATATATTATATATTATTATATATATATTATTAGTAACCGCTAATTCAGTGTTATTTACTAAAACATAGAGTCGAATATTGTATGTGCTCGCTACTAGAGATATTTATATAGAGCGTATGCTCAGATGTTTTATTTATTTAAATATTCATTTTCAAAATTTTTAAGTCATGTCGTAAAATTGGAGAAAAAATGTGCTGGGAGAACAAACAAATGTGACGTTTCATAACGTAAAAAGTTTAAAAGCATAACTAGAGAAGGATATTTGGAGTTTGTATCATATGATTTTCTCCCCATTCGGGTAAAATATATATTTATACAAAATTACAAATTCCGCGTAAGTAAAGAAATATATTTTATGAATCCGAAACTTCGTGTCTCTTCTTTGCTTTGTTTTCTGTGTATCAAATTGAGTGTGTTTATGATATTAAAAATTAACATATTCAGTTTAATATTTGTATTTATTACATTTATTACTATATTTAATCAAGTAGTTAGGTTTCTAATTTTATGAATAATAATAATATAGAATTAGCGTACTACAACTTTTCTACACCTAACACTTATACGAGAAATAAGCTTATAGGGTACGTCAACAATTTGTTATAGCTATTTATGGCTAAATGGGTAATTTGACCGATATTCTGCCAACTTATTTGTATACGTATGCCACTGATTTACAATTTAAAATAATTTTGCATCACACAAGTTATAATGGTTACATTCTATTATTACACGTAAGGTATCTTCTATTATTTTCACAATTTGCCGATATATGATACACCGTTTAGTGTATCATTTCATCTGATACACGAGCGTTTAATACGTTATAATATCTGCAGTATTTGTTTAGATTTTGGAAACAATGTCGAGATATCACTTTTTAAAGATTCATTAAAAGAATTGCATGACTGAATAAATTTATATAAACGCGATAATAGTTTCAAAACTTTCAATTTTGACACATATTAATTTTATAATTTGCTGGTGTACGATGCACCGTTCACTATTATTAACTATAAAAGTGCGACATCCTATTTTAAACATGTTTAAAAAAATCATTATTTTCGAAATTAGCTGATGTGTAATACGCCGTTTACTGTTTGAACGTATTTTCTGCATAAATGACAACAAACAAAATAATTAATTTTGAACTAAATCAACTACGTAATAAAAATAACGAAATAAAATTACTACGTAAGCATTCTTAAATTGTAGTCGGCAGTGATATCGAGTAACATCCCATTTTGAAGGTCTATTTGCGGTTGGACTACAACCTAATCAATAAAAATTGATTTCATCTGTTGGGAGATTTTTGACTCATGAAAAGTGGTGTGTATATTATTCAAAGTACCTAACAGAAAGAAAAGAAATGTGACTTTTAAAATCAAAATAATTTTGAAAACGAATTCTTTAGGACAGCAAAAAATACCTATCGAGAAACATAGTATTTTTACCATTTTTGACTTTCTTAAAAACTGTCATTATAAATGAAACCAACAACTGTCTCGGCTTTTCCAAATCCAATAGTCAACAGTTTCAAGTTATAAGCACTCCATCTGAAGCCTACGAAGTATCTGATATTAATCGCGTGATTGTGGACACACTGGAAACATTATCTGGTGATAAAAGCGAGAATATCTTTTCATTGCAGCCGAACAACAACACCCTAAATTGTGAGTTACAATCCAAGTATAGTATCGATCTGAAATATACAACTTCCATAGCCACATTAATCGGATTCAAGAAAGAAGTATATGAAAAAAACGTCAAGCATATTTCAACTTCTCCGATTAATATTAGGAAGATTAGAATTATTCGTGTTGATTGTAATTTAATTTCCGGGTCATACTTAAATTCAAAAGCCCCTTACACATTATTTGAATTTGACATGGATGTAGAACCTGGCTATCAGCTAACAAAAGGAAGAAGTATCATATATTTGCCGGTAATGCCTGAAGGGTGCCAGTTTATAGACAACATTACACTTCGCATATTGTATGACAATGGGGAATTAATAGATTTTTAAGGTGAAAAAATTATAGTTAAACTAGAATTGAGGAAACTTCCATAAATAATTTTCAAAATGGGTTTTTGTTACGATCGAATTGAAACAAATTCTATCAAGATTTTAAATAAAAGTAAAATACATCGTCCATGACGAATCACTCTTAGCTCAGATCTCATGACTAGATATAATTTCAGTAGAGACGAGCAGAAGTTCCTGAAATCCTTGACTCTAATATTGAGGGTATGATATTGTCTTCAAGTGAAAAGATTGAAGTTTTCGGCGAACCTGTTCTTGACAACTCAATAGTAAGTTTTCAAGAGCATACCTTCAAACCATATGAATCACCGACATTTAGATATTTCGATGAAATTCGCATACCCGTACACTTCCAAGATCTAATTTTGGATATAAGAGTTATATTTACATTGAAGGTACATTCACACCAAGGGATGCCACGAAAGCGTGGTACTTTTATACCACTGATTTACAATTTAAAATAATTTTGCATCACACAATCCTATTATTACACGTCAGGTATCTACTATTATTTTCACAATTTGCCGATATATGATGCACCGTTTACTTTATCCTTTCATCTGGAATACCTTGTTTGTGTAAATAAAAGTAATTACAACATTTGATACACGAGTGTTAAATACGTTATCTGCAGTATTTGTTTATATTAGAAAGTAATGTCGAGATATCACTTTTTAAGGATTCATTAAAAATTGCATTAGACTGAATAAATTTATATAAATAATGCTATAATAGGTTCAAAACTCAATATATATCAATTTCATAATTTGCTAGTGTACGATGCACCGTTCACTATAATTAACTCTAAAAGTGTGACATCCCATTTTAAAGATGTTTAAAAAATGAATGCTAAAATTTATACTAAAGCTATAGTAGCTTCGAAACTTTTTATCATGGCATGTGACGTATCTTATATTATTTTCGAAATTCGCTGATACGCCATTTACTGTTTGAACGTATTTTCTGCATAAATGACATTGAAATAGAAATACTATGTAAGCATTCTTAAATTGTAATCGGCAGTGATATCGAGTAACATCCCATTTTCAAGGTCTACTTGCGGTTGGACTACAACCTAATCAACAAAAATTTATTTCATCTGTAAATGTATGTACCAAAAGTTGGGAGATTTTTTGACTCTTGAAAAGTGGTGTGTATATTATTCAATTTACTTAACATGCAACGAGGTGATTTGCCTTATCATCTCTACTTTTAACTTGTAATAGATTTGGTTGTTCGGAGCTTTACAAATTTGCTTTGTTATCTCATAATAGAAAATGTGATAAACGAACCATCTTATGAATGCGAGTTGAAAGATTTTTTGCTATAACAATCGTTCCGCTATAAAATAGTTAGAACAGATTGCTGACGTTCCTTGTATATCAAAAATTTGTAGGGGCGGATTATTTATTTGCCTAGGGGCTCTGAGAAGGAACATTTGTTGTCTATTCGGTTTCACATTAATTTTGCCAAAATGTTTTCTTATTATTCGATAAAACTCAAAATTTGTTGGTACTAACTAAGTAATGTATGTATTTAAATAAATACGATGTGGAATAAATTTGATGCTCACCAATGGAATCTCGTAAGCTGTAAAGGGTAATAGATACAGCAAAGTTAAATTGTGGTTATCCATAAAAAAACGAGATATCGCATTTGAAATTTTAATACATTGTGGCTTTATTTTTAAGATAGAAAAATGGAAGGTTCTTACTTTATAATCCCCTGGTTTAATTATTTTAAAAATGCGATGTTTCACTTCTTTTGAACATCATATCATATATTTTAAATATGAGCCTGTAGTTCTCGTTCTTTTTCGTGAAAACATGGCTTCTTTTAGTAAAAGAACTCATTTGTTTTAAAATATACATTGAAGTATCAACATTTTGAAAATGGATTTTGTAAGCAACTATTTGTTTGACTGAATTAGATTTTAATATTTAAATGATGGCTATAACTGTTATTGTAAATCAATATTTTTATTATCTATAGCCATTTTTATCTTAATCATAAAATTCCAAAAATTGTAAATTTGTTAAGAATATTATAATGCTGATATTTTAAAGAGCAAAAATCATGTAATATTATAGAAAAATTAAATCTGTGTATTTATTAGAGAAGTCAACGACAGTTAAAGAGACGAACGAGTAGATAGCTCTAGTTCCTCTCTAGCCTATTATGAATCAGAGTTCGTTTTGAACAAAAAGTTGCTTAAAAAAATTAAGTATAAAATTTTGGTATTTAAATGTGCTTGAAAAGGATTAATTAGGTGTTTTATTATTACTAGGCTTAGGTTTGGAACCCTCGGCAAAATACACTAAAACAGATTTTTATCCACAATACCTAACCAAAATTTTTGCACTCAATGCTGATTATACTAACATGGTTAGGCCATGATAATGGATAAAACTGTTGTTGTAGTATTTTATGATAGAGAAAAAGAGACAAATATAGATCCGTTTAAAAAAATTCAATCGATGGTAATTCAGAAGAAATAAAATATAAAAAGAATTATACTTACGAGAGAAAGAATTAAAAGAATCTTTAGGAAGAGTAAATTAAGCTCATGTAGGTACACGGTGGCCCGTTTATTATGGGATGACACATTATCTCAGAATTTACGGGGTGTACCAAAAAAAGTTTAATACAAAAGTTGTTTGGATTGACTTAAACTTTTAAAATGTTATATTTTTATATATACAGGGTGTTCGTATTTTCGTGGACAAGTAACAATTTCCTTATTTTAAAAAGAATACTATATATTAAGGCATTTTTGAATCCCTCGGAAAATTCTATAGATTTTATATATAGTATCCTATACTTAGGTCTAACCGTTTTTGACATATTTTGAATTTTATGTCAAAAATGACTTTTGCAGGTCTAAATATAACTATCAATTTCTCCTATTGACATCCTTTAATATTTAATTGTGGTTGGTTGCCTTGTAGAAGGGGATCTACTTCACTGGCCTGTGTTGACATTTTTATAATAAATAAATAAAGGATGATCAAAAACTAACATTAAAAATTTGAATGAAAATATCGTTGTCATTTTTTTCAAATGGAAATCCCCTATTTTTATAATTTTATCTTATTTGTATAAAGTAATCTATTCGAAAAACTTGTAGTTTTTGAAATATTGGCAATTTAACATTTCTCTATTGTAAAAATGCTATACGGCTTTTAAGTTTTGTTATTAGTTGGCCATGACGGCGAGGCGTGGCGAAAAAAAAAACAATCGACCACTGCAGAAATGACACTATTTCTTGTTGTTTAAGCACCATTCATATATACCGGCACGTAGCATGTCCAGCACGTACCAGTAAAGACACAAAAAAAAATTGTTACATACATTATCTACATGAATATTCATATCTACAGGCATTGAGCCGGTACAGACACACGCCAGCAACGGCCGGTATTGTCGGAAAGAAATCCCAACGGTGTTGGCTCGTGTCTGTACGTGTCCGTGGAGCCGTCGCGGTTAGTATGAATATTTAGTCTGAGCTGGTGAGTGTCTGTGGCGTTTTCTTTTTGATTGAGATATTCATATGGAATCAGGGATGATTGATAACGAAAAATTTATTGAGTTGGTTAGGGGATATTCCTTTCTGTATGACTTAAGTGATCACCGATACAGTGACACACAAAGAAAAGATGACGCGTGGAAGGAGATATCAAAAAAACTACAAGTACATAGGAAGTACAAAGTTTTTATTATAATAAAGTATTTTTATTTGTTTACATTATCCCTTCTGGCGGATTTAAGAAGGAAGCTAGTTTGTCTCTAACATCAAAGGCGGCAGACTGACTTTTTCCTCCTTGTCTTGATATGTTTCTCAAATTTGTAACGGATGAATTTTCACCTGAATCTCTGAAGTGAAAATGGTTATTTTTTATGAAGTTGTGTAAAATACATGTAGTCAATATCACTTTATCTTCATTTTCAGGTTTGAGTTGAATTCTTCTGTTGTATAATATACGAAATTTCTGTGCTAATTGTCCAAAGCCATTTCCAACTACTTTCCTTGCACGTGACAGTCTACCATTAAATACTCTTTTGCGTTGAACATGTATTTGCGGCTGAGGGTAGGGTCGCATCAAATATGTTTTTAAAGGGAAAGCTTTGTCGCCTATAATAGCATGAGACAATAATATTTCAGTGTCGGGTAAATATTTTTATCTTCTGGAACATTCAGAGTATTTGCTGCTAGAGCTTTTCCAATTGTTGAATTACTAAATATTCCCCGTCACTATTTTTCCCAAAAGAACCGACATCGACACATATAAACCTATACTCGGCATCAACTATCGCCATAAGTACCACAGAAAAAGTTTTTTATAATTTAAATATAAACAGCCAATGTCCGCTGGTGCTGTAATAAAAATGACGTGTTTGCCATCTATGGCTCCAATACAGTTTGGAAAGTTCCATATATTCCAAAATTACTCAGATATCATTAACCATTTTTCTCTGGTAGGTATTGGCATGTAATCCTCTGTCATTTCATGTATGATAGCTGAACACAGTGATGACGTCCAGTTGATAACCATATGCTATACTTAAATAGGAATCTCCGGTTGCCAGAAATTTGAAACAAGTATATTATTTGTTATACTGCGTGACATTGAAAATGGAGCACCCATTTATTATTTATAAAATTCAATGTAAACATGTCATATGCAAAGCTTCAAATTTTCTTTAAAAAATAAGCTTATAAGTTAACTCGGAAATGTATAGAATTTCTGAAATTCATTTCCATGCTACAAAATTCCAACTGACAATTCATAAGCATTGGGCGAAAAGTCCTGGAATTTTAAAGCACTCTGTGGAGTATACAGGTAAAAAATGGACTTTGCACAATGCCAATATATTGTAACTTCATTCTTTCCGAATATGTTAATTTTTGAGTTAACTTAATAGCTTGTTTTTCAACGGAGATATGTAGCTTTTCATTAGAGCATGTTTACATTGAATCTAAGG
>MU192709.1:13493-25586 GCA_016904865.1 Pissodes strobi | reverse complement strand
CTTAGCAAAAAATGAAACAATTGCGCTATGTAAAGAATTTTCCGACATTTTTGCCCTAAGTACGGATAAATTAATAACAAATAACTTCTATAAACAAACAGTAAAATTGACAGACCAAAATCCTGTGTACATCAAGAACTATAGAATACCGCATGCTCAAAAAGACCAAATAAATAGTCAAGTTCAAAAAATGCTAAAAGACAAAATTATTGAACCATCAACAGCAGAATACAACAGCCCGATATTACTAGTTCCTAAGAAATCGCTGATCGGAAAGAAAGCATGGAGACTTTGCGTAGATTTTAGGGTTATAAATCAAAATAAACTAGTGGCTGATAAATTTCCTTTACCTAGAATAGATGATATATTGGATCAACTGGGAAGAGCCAAATTTTTTTCAACCCTTGATCTGAAAGCAGGTTTTCATCAGATTCCGCTGGAAGAAAAATCAAGAGATGTCACTACTTTCAGCACGGATACAGGAATTTACAGATTCACCAGACTACCATTCGGTTTAAAGGTTAGCCCTAATAGCTTTCAGAGAATGATGAACATCGCATTCGCAGGCATCACATCCGAAAAAGCATTTCTGTACATGGACGACATCATAGTAATAGGTTGTTCAAAAAACCACCACCTTAAAAATTTAAAAAGCGTTTTCGAGACATGCAGGAAACACAACTTAAAACTAAATTCAGAAAAATGTACATTCTTTCAAAACGAAGTAACATATTTAGGACACAAAATTACCACCGCAGGCATTCTACCAGACGACACTAAATATGACATAGTAAACAAATATCCAACCCCGAAGAGTGCCGACGAAGCGAAACGTTTTATCGCATTTTGTAACTACTATCGTAGATTCATCCCCGACTTTGCACACATCGCAAGGTCATTAAATATGATTACAAAGAAAAATGTTTAACTGGACACAGCAGTGCCAAAATGCGTTTGACACCTTAAAAGCCGCTCTAATAGACCCAAAAATTCTACAGTATCCCGATTTTCGGAAAGAATTTATTTTGACTACGGATGCGTCAAAAGAGGCATGTGGAGCAGTTCTATCACAGAACTTCGAGGGAAAAGATCTACCCATTGCATACGCCTCTAGAGCATTTACGAAGGGAGAAGCAAATAAAGCAACAATAAAAAACTAGCCGCTATACATTGGGCAATAAATCATTTTAGAGCTTACTTATACGGGAAAACATTCTTAGTCAAGTCTGACCACAAACCACTTGTTTACCTATTTGCAATGAAAAATCCATCGTCAAAATTGACCAGAATGAGACTCGATTTGGAAGAGTTCGACTTTAAGGTAGACTACATAAAAGGGAAAGACAATGTGGGAGCTGACGCCTTGTCTAGAATCACCGTGGACGAATTAAAAGAAATAGCCAACAAGTCCGTACAAGTATTAGCAATAACAAGAGCAATGTCAAGGAAAGACAATAAAAAAGAAACAAAAACCATTGAAAAACACAAGACCGACATTCCAGAACCAAAAATTTTAGAAACCCTAGATAATGTCAGTACAATTAAATTACCTATGGTGAAATTCGACGTTAAGCCCAACTCTCTTAGGCTAGCCTTGAGGACAAAAAGTCGACCAAACGCCGAAAATTAGGAAAATAAAATTATGATTACTAATGGCAATATGTCGCTAGCGACAATACTGTCTAAGCCCGAACTAATGGCTGGCGATCATGATATTTATATGGTTCAGCTAAAAGCAAATGACCTAATATTTAAAATGTGCACAATAAATAAATTAAAAGAAATAGGGAATAAAATATTGAAGAATTTAAATATTATCTTATATAAGGATCCAATTGTTATCTCGAGTTGCGATGAGAAAACAAACTTAATTAGACAATTTCACGATGATCCACTTACGGGAGGACATTGTGGACAAAAGAAACTTCTTAAAAAATTAAGAACCAAATATCGTTGGAAACGAATGTCAAAAGACGTAGCGAAGTACGTAAGAAATTGTGTTAAATGCCAATTAAATAAAAAGAAAGTAACTCATGTAGAACCCATGATTATTACACCTACTCCACAGAGAGCTTTCGACATCGTATGCATTGATACGATTGGCCCGTTCCAGAAAACATTCCAAAACAACCAATACGCAGTTACAATCCAATGCGAGTTAACAAAATAAGTAAAAATAGTACCAGTACCAAATAAAGAAGCAAAGACAATTGCAAAAGCAATAATGGACGAATTCATACTTACATATGGACCAATGAGAGAAATTAGAACGGATATGGGTACAGAGTACAGGAATGAGGTATTGCAACAATTGACAAAATTATTAAACATAAATCACAAATTTTCGACAGCATATCATAGTCAAACCATTGGAGGATGTGAACGAAATCACAAAGTCCTTAATGAATATGTACGTATGTATATTAACGAAGCAAAAACCGACTGGGACGAACTAATCTTTGAGAATTGCTTGAGAATCTGTTAGGAGACAAAGTTGACCCTGTATACGACACAGACGCTTATTATCAGGAAGTTCGACACCTGATACAAGCGACAAACATTCGCGCTCAGCAGTATATTGCAAAAGCTAAAGAGTTGCGGAAACTGACCTACGATAAAAAAGCTAATCAATTACAGCTTAAACCAGGTGATCTAGTTGTATTAAACAACGAGAACCGAACAAAATTTGATCCTTGGTACAAAGGTCCTTTCTCCATAACGAATATAGAGGGAGTAAATTGCACGACCCAAGACGCAACGGGAAAAAAGCAAACTGTACATAAAAATAGAATCCAACCGTTTGCAAATCTGTAAACTCAATTTCCATACTTTTATTCAATTATTTTTGTAAATTAATTTTAAGCAGTGCCGAAGAACACTTACGCGAGTGCAGTGCATTAGAATGATATACAGGGTGTTTAAAAAAGACGCGGCAATATTTAAGGGGGTGATTTCTCAGGTCATTTTATAAAAAAAAGTTCCAATAAATATAGGTCCGGAAATGCATTGTTTCCAAGATGCAATGTGTTAAAGTTTTTTTTAAATAAGGTTTTTTTTTAAATAATTCAAATATCTTCTCACCGATTTTTTTGAAATTTGGCAGACTTATTTCTAGTAATAAGGGGCTGATGTGGCCCTAACTAGGTAAAAATTATTAAGTCCAGTGGCGTTAGGGGGGTTCAACTTAGTAAATTTATTGACAAAAAAATGTATGCCACTGACTGTAATTTAATTTTGATAAGTCCCTGAGATACAGCAGCTAAAATTACAACTTTTTTGTTTCTTGAAGTTTTCTCGTATCTTGCTTCGTTTACGAAATAAAAAATAAAAACTATTTTTTTTTCATGTCCATTTATTCACTAACAATAATCAACATTAACAATTAACATTATCATACAAAACATTACAAAAACTTTTGAAAGTGACCACCTTCAGCTCGGATACAGGAATCCAATCTTCTCGTCATTGACTGGCGAACTCTCTCAAAAATACCAGGGTCGTTTCTAATTGAGTTACACCCAGCAATTATTCGATTTCTTAGGTCCTCCACATTTTCCACAGGAGTAGCGTAAACCAAGAACTTCAGGTGGCCTCACAGGAAAAAATCCAGAGGGTTTAAATCCGGAGATCGTGCATGCCATAAGTGAGGTCCACCTTGGCCAATCCAGCGATTTCCGTATGTTTATGTTAAAAAGTCACGAGCAATCTGACTAAAATGAGCTGGTTCGCCATCGTTCATAAACCACACAGAATTTCTTATTGCCAATGGTACATTCTCCAGAAATCCAGGGAGCGTGTGTTCCAAAAGTTGCGATAGACCTCTCCGGTAAGTATTCCTGGTAGAAATACCGGTCCAATTAGACAGTCATCCACAATTCCAATCCAAACGTTTAACGAGAACTGATGTTGAAAATGAACTTCAAATATTGCATGTGGATTTTCATCACACCATAAATGATTGTTATGAAAATTCCTTTTTGCATTTCTTGAAAAACTCGCTTCATTTGTAAACAGAATCAGCATCAGTAGTTGAGGGGTTTGAACCATTTTGTCCAAAAGCCATTGACAGAATGCAATACGTGGAGGAAAATCAGCAGGAAGAAGTGCTTGAACGCGTTGGACGTGGTATGGATATAACAAATTGTCCTTAAGGATGTGCCAAACAGTACCATTACTTACATTCAAAACCTCAGCAATTTTTCGAGTAGAAGTATCTGGATCTTCTTCAATCATGTTGAGCACATCCTCTTCCAAGTCTACCGTTCTTGCTGTTCTTGGTCTTCCTGTTCCTCCACTTCGTTTTAATGTGCCTGTTTCATGAAGGCGTCGATGAATGCTTTCGAACATTTTTCTATCAGGAGCAATACGCTCAGGAAATCTTTCAATGTACAACCGCTAGATTCTAATGCATTGCCATCAGCAAGTCCATTAATGAAGTGCATGTCGGTCATCTCGGCATTCGTATAGCTATTCATGTTACGAGACTTCAACAAATTTGACAGATACAAAATGATTGGCGCATTCGAATAACATCCATGTTACTGATTTTTAAACTGATATGTACTTATCTATTGTTAGTGAATAAACCAGATATTTTTGGTCGAATTGTTCGCAAATATTGTTGGAATGTTTAAAAATGTTTTATGTATGATAAATAAAGAAGTTGCGATTTTTTTTTAACCGCTGAAAAATATATTTAGAATGTTAGCCCAAAAACATATATACGAACTTTAAAAAACTTTAACACCTTGGGGAACTTTTTTTCATAAAATGACCTGAGAAATCACCCCCTTAAATATTGCCGCGTCTTTTTTAAACACCCTGTATAACCCAATGTACATTCTATTTAACATAGGTATAAGGCATAACGTAATTTTCCTTCTACTTTAATGTATATATTTTTTTTTCATGTATATATTTTTCTACCTTTTATATAAATATTTATTAGATTTTTAATTATTCTTTGCATTTGGGCTGGCCAGCCAAGCAAAAAAAAAAACAACCGCAATTTTTTGCATAATAAAAGAAAAAACCCTTGCCCAGTCAAGTGAAAAAAAAACCGAAAGTTACAATTCTAAATATTAGTATTTTGTTTGGACAGAACAATTATTTTAACATTTTATTATAAGTAATAATATTGTATAGCTTATGTTTTTTTTAGAAATATGTACAATTAGGTTTACTCGAATGTCCTAATTTTTGCCACAACAAAAATAAGGAACATTCCCAAAAGAGGGGAGGTGTAGGGTATCAAGAAAACACTCGGTATTTCAGAAATTAGATCAGTGAAGGTAATCCGTCCGGTTCGAGGTTTAAGCGAAGGTTATTTATATTACCTGGTACACGTAATATTATTGTTTCAATTCAACGAACCCGCTACCAAACGCAGACAGCAAGGATGACTTAACCTTGACGACCTTGCACTGTTATTATAATAATATATACAAGTCTTGAACCTACATCAACTCGATATATATAGGAGATGAGAAGACTGAGGAACGATCGGTATTATACGACATAATATAATGATAATCATAGCGAGAATCTTAAGTAATAATTAATGTGAATACAGAACTCAAATATTACCTGGAGTATTATTCAACTGAATAAAACAGTTCTACAATCCTGTTGGCAATTGAAAACAATCTTGTGCAGAAAATGTCATAGAATCCGCGTTTCTACGACAAAATTATATATGAGTTTGCAAAAAAAATAGATGAATACAACTAACTACATTGCAAATAGGTAAGTCCTGAAAAATTGCTTCCCTTGTCCCAAATTTCATCGCACGCCCCTGATACACCGATCATCGGTGCCCTGATATGAGTACCGATGGTACCGATTTTGATAAGTGCTAACGCTGGCAGCAGTAGTGATGAGATTAGTTTTACAGTGGTGGTTGTTCTGTCACAATATTTTAATTTAATTATATAATTTAAAAGTCACAATTGAAGGAGGTGGTAAAATGAGAATATTAGTAATAAATATTTAATTTTGATAACAGTGCTGATGCTGGCAGTAGTAGGGTGAGGTAAGTTTTACAATTCCTGTTCTGTCACATTATTTAATGTTTATTGTGATTGAAGGTGGAGATAATGATAACGTAGATGTTGCTGAAAATGCGAATATCGAATATGAGTAATAAATGTGTAACGAATGGTACCGATTTTGATAATAGTGGTAATTTGATGCGCGCGCAGCGCATAACTCGTCAAGCGGTAGGACTAATTAGGATCCATAAGAATAAAATATATGCTAGCGAGAGTTCATCGCCCCCACAGTTCCGTTCTGGGTCTTAACTAAACCAATAGAATTGCACAAAAGTGACAGTTATTGGGCGGAGCTAGATAAGCGAGGAAAACGTATGGCCCTCCGCTCGCTTCGGAGGCGCAACCAACTAAAACTAACCCAAGGCAGCCCAAAATCAGTTCTAATCTAGCAGAAAAGCTACTCGTGTTGTATTTACATTTTTCAAATTTCATAAATTGCATCTAGCTTCACTAATTAACTGTCACTTTTGTGCATTCCTATTGGTTTTATTAAGACCCATAACGCAACTGTGGGGTGGATTACATAAACTCACTTTTTAACACTTCCAATGTTCCAAATTATAAAATAGTTCAATAGCCTGTTAATACACAGTTCACATGGAGTAAAGTTCGCAAACGAATTGATCAAATTAAGCCAAAAATGCAAAAAATACTTTTGCTCACACAAAGCTGCCATATAAAGGAACTTTGATGATTAATGGCGGAGCCGGAGCTAATCAAAACACTGACCACGCATTGTCGCCACTGTCTATTTAAAGGCACTGTAGGGTCGATATATATACTTCCTCAATTCCGCATAGTAATATTTTTTCTTTATTTATTTGTTATGATTGTTCTTTGTTCTGATTTGATGTAGCGCTGCCAGCCTCGGATGTTTGTATTATCATACTTTGACTCTGTAATTACTGTATTTGAAACAAAATTACCGTACACACAGTAAAAATCATCATTTTGGGGGAAGGTCTTGTCTCTGATGGGGGAAATATAAATATATTATATATAAGTGTATATTATTTTTTTTAGATCAGTACCATGACCTTTTGAACAATTGCTGTAACGAAATAAGAAATCATTTTAACACTACATCAATTTTAAATAAAAAAAAAATTACCTGAGCTCGATCTTGAGATTTCAGTTTTTTTAGGGTTGCCAAGTATTTTTTTATCGTTTGGCGGGATTTTCGAGAAAGAAAACCGGGATTTAAAAAAAAGCGGGACATTTTTTATACCTACATTAAGTAATTAAAAAATATTTTAAGATTCGACTTGAAAACTGCCCAAAGTGATTCTTTGTTTTTTTTTCGCACTTTTTTTTAAAAAACCACGTTCTGTAAAGTTTACTTTTATTTATAACTTGGTCTTAACATGTTCTGGTAATAATTTATTCCGATTGTAACTCCAAGTGTTTTTAGAAAGTGAAAATACACGCTCACAACCGGCATTCGAAACAGGTATGGAGGCAACTAACTGAAATAATGTCAAGATACTCTTCAAATCAGAGTCCGTTTTGAAAATCCTTACCTTTTTTAAAAAAGCGGGGAAATTGCGTCACGCTCTTACCTGAGTCGGGACGTGGGACAAAGGGGATCAGTACCGGGACAGCCCGCCAAAAGCGGGACGCTTCCGCAACCCTAGTTTATTTTAGATGGATAGATTCACTTGCACTCGAATCACAATCACATATTTATAATAAAATGTGCAAACAACACAAAATTAACAATAATAATCACCAAAATAATGCAACAGTTATAGATACGCTCTACTCGTGAAATTGTTTTTATAAGGCTTGGTATTTCCCCGAACTCATCCCAAATAGGGTAGGCTGGCAGACAACAATGATGTTGCGACATTTAAATCGATGTTGTCATATTTCAATAGAGAAAAATAAATTTTCGTCACTTTCATATAAACTCCGCAAAAAATACTAATATAATAAAAATTAAAATATAAGGATATTTGTTATAGTAGTGATTTGAACCGTAAAATGTTCGGACCGAATACCGTATTTGAGCTGAAAATACCGTATGGTTGGCAGCACTGTGCTCTGATGTATTTCTGATTTCTATGGCTTGATTTGGCTAAGAAGCAAAGCAAAGAGGCCAGAGCTTAAGGGAAAGCTACCATCATGAACGAGAAGAAGACCGGCCGGAGAGACAGTCCTATGAGGAACAGTTTCCAGACACCCTGGGAAGAAGCAGACCACCCCAAGCCCGAAATATAAACATAAATTCTCGAAATGTAAGTGCTAACAATATCCCTGCAGATGCACCTGTCAATATAAATCAAAACTTAAATGCACATAGTAATTTTGACGCAAATTTTCATAAGCTCTCTAACACGGTCAATGAAATTAACGCTTTAGTAAACATAAATGAGCTATTTTTTGCTCTAGATGAGTTTCTATCTAAGCTCAAGTCATGTAACGGAGATAGAATAACAACAGTCCAGGCAACGGTGAGATTTTTCACTGATGAGCTTGGAAAACACCTACAACATATAAATGCCTGTCTCATGTTTCAAGCGTGTAGTTGGAATTGTAACTCAATCAGGCACAAATTGGGCGAGTTTAAGCAATTTGTGCATGATAATCCTTTCTCGGTTATTTTCATATTGGAAACCAGCATAGACCCTTGGTTTGTTTTGAAGATTCGGGGTTATCAGACCGAGAGATCTGATAGGCCCAATCCGTGCGGAGGCGGCGTGGCCTGCCTAATACGTAGATCGATTCCATATAAAAGAGTTCACGGCATCAGCTCTGTAGCAGAACACATTTGCATTGAGACCGAGAACGGTCTGCGTATTGCGGGCGCCTACGTTCCTCCGCTCGCTCCCTTTACCTATGATGACTTCATGGCTTTCTTCCCGGACAACAGGAGGTCCCTGTTGATTGGCGATCTAAACGCCCGGCACGTAGTGTGGGGCGCTAGAGCTACAAACGCCAGGGGCCAAATGATGTGCCGCGCAATAGAGAATAACCCAGATCTCATTTTTCACCGCTCCGAAATCCCAACTTTCTACCCTGCTTGGGCCCCTACCCCTCCTACCTGGATGTTGCTGTTACAAAGGGAATCGCTGACATCCAGCCGCTTCGGGCGATAAATTACCTGAACTCTGATCACTTCCCAATCGTGATTTGCCTTAAACCAAGGCAATGAAATGAAAATTTCATACCGGAATCTCGATTGGGGAGAGTTCAGGCGTAGGCTTAATGAAGTAACGGTGGTTCCCAGCCAAATAGATAACATCCAGGAACTAGAGGCGCAAGTCCAATCATTTACCTCAAACATCCAGCGTGCCCGTGACACACTAGTTCACTCTGTTAGAAAAGAGCGCCCTGCAGACTCCCTCCCAGATCACATCCTTATCCAAATAAGGGCACGAAACGCCATCAGATGTAGATGGCAAAGATATCGCGCGAGAATCGACCATATACACATAAATGAATTAACAAAAAATATTAAAAATCAAATTAGCGAGTACAGGTCGTTCAAATGGATGCAATACGTAAATTCTCTAAGTCCGCAAAGCGGCTCCCTTTGGAGCCTGGCCAGGAAAATTAAAGGAGCAGCTGCAGCCATGCCAGCTATACAGCACAACGGCAATGATATGATGACCGAAGAAGGCAAAGCAGAGGCCTGATACCACCCCTGCCCACGCAAGCATTTCAAACATTGCATCCAAATTAAAATCGCAGAAGTATCCCATCCCACCGTCGGTGATGACAGAGCTGCTTGTCACCCCGGGGGAGATCGGGGCCTTACTAAATCGTTTGCCACGAAACAAAGCTCCTAGAAGCGATACGCTGCCCTATTTAACTCTTCGGAATCTTCCGAAGAAATCCATCATTCATTTCATGCACATTGTAAACGCCATCATTCGCCTACAGCATTTCCCATCCTCTTGGAAACATGCCGAGATCATAATGATCCACAAGCCAAGGCAAGTTCCGAGGCAAACCGGTTCTTATAGACCGATTTCCCTGCTCCCCACCATGGCAAAGGTGGCGGAGAAGCTACTTTTGTCCAGGATAAGTGGCGCAGCCTATAGACTCGGTGTGCTGCCCATGGAGCAGTTTGACTTCAGGGCTAGGCTTAACACCGCCATGCCGGCAGCTAAAATTGCACATGACACTGTTCAGGGTTTCAATCGAGGCCAAAACACTGCGTTCCTTCTCCTGGACATAGAGAGGGCGTTCGACAGGGTGTGGCATGACGGCCTGCTGTACAAGATGCATGTGGAGCTTGGCTTCCCGTTGTATCTGACAGCTCTAGTCCAGTCATACCTTGCCGGGCGCACCCTCTCAGTACGCATAAACAGGACAAATTCTTCTGTTAGGCCATTAAAAGCCGGTGTCTCGCAGGGCACCGTATTGTCCCCACAGGTATTTAACTACTATATAGCAGACATCCCCTCCTCTCCAAACACTTCCTTAGTGCTCTACGCCGATGACTCCCAATCCCAAATCGCGCAGGCAGCCAAAATTAAACTCCTAGAACACCTTGACATCCTGCTCCCATATTATGCGAGATGGAAAATAAACTTGAACGTCCCAAAGACAGAAATAACCTTACTAACTAAAAAGAGAACTAACTTAGACATCACGCCACTAACAATACACGACATCACAGTAGACGTTAAAGAAAAAGTCAAATACTTGGGTATAGTGTTCGACAAACGAATGAACTTTACAGGGCACATGACTGAAATTCGCAGAAAAAACGCCATTGGCCAGAGAAGCCTAAATATGCTGATCAGGTCAAGATCCTTCTTAAGCCCTGCGAACAAAGTCATCATATACCGTGCCATAGTCAGGCCGACGTTATTGTATGGGGCCCCTGTATGGTGTTCTGTGGCTAATACGCACAAAAAGGCGCTGCAGATTATGCAAAACCGTTACCTTAGAGCTGCCTTTTCGCCAAATCGCTATACTAGAATCATAGACTTGCACTCATGGTCAAACCTCGACACTGTCGAGGAGTACATAGACAAGGTATCCTGCAAGTTCTATGATTCTGGTATACGCGGCTCGCCACTGACGGCAAGCATAGCCAACGTGCGCTTTGACCCACGGAACAAATCAAAACACGGACCCATATACAGAGCAACGTCGCTCTTCTATCAAGATCCGAGACCGCCTGAACAATAAAATAACCGACGAACTCAGACACAGACTCACTGACTGGCTGTCCTGCGTGCTCCGCTGGAAGGCGAACTTGGTGAAGCTCGCCTCCCGTTTGTTCCTTGATTGAAGGGGCAACGCCCAATATGCGATTTCCAGCTACCCAACCCTCACAATAGGGCATGTACATGTCCCTGGCCAAAAGACCAAAGAAACGTGAAAGAGGTTTTTTCGTGTGGTATTTTCCTCTGTTCAAAACCATCACATATTCTATCACTCAAAACAATCATTTCGTTAGCCCTTTGGCAACGCTCTACTAGATTAGGCTTAAAGGGTAAGTAACCCGGAAAAGTATACTGCAGCAATATCGAACGGCAAACAACTAGGTTTTGTTGTATAAATTCGCCAACACACCCGATTGCTAAATATCTACTCAACATTCTAAATCCACTTGCTAACAATACTAACTCATATATAAGAAATTCACAACATTTTTTAGAGAAACTTTCACAAATTAATTTAAATCCTAACGATACTCTGGTAAGTTTTGACGTTGTTAGTCTATTTACCAACGTACCTGTTGATAAAACTTTAAATATTGTAAGAAATAAATTAACTAATGATATTAACCTTGGTGAACGTACAAAACTTAATATTGACACAATACTCGAATTACTTACTTTTTGCGTAAAAACTACTTATTTTCAATACAATACCCATTACTATCAACAAAACAATGGTATGGCTATGGGTTCGCCTTTATCACCTTTATTAAGTAATATTTTTATGGAAAATTTTGAATTAAATTTTATTGAAAATTATCAATATAAACCTTTAATTTGGTGGCGTTATATAGATGACATTTTTTCAATTTATCCATATAACGAACATTTTCTTAACGATTTTCTAAATCATATTAACACCA
>MU192709.1:0-13093 GCA_016904865.1 Pissodes strobi | reverse complement strand
ACAAAATTCAATCATTTGTGGAGCCAAAGGCAATCAATTCCAGGGTAGGTTTTAGAACATAGGCTAGATTAGCCCTAGGCGTGACAGTGATGCGCCCCCGCAAATCACGCTTGCAAGCGTAAACGGCGGTACTAGCTGCATATAAACGCGATCTCTATATCTTAGTATGCCATTATAATAATTGTAACTGTGGATAATAAATGTATAAGTAAGTAAGCTAAGATTTTGTGCTTTTTAATTTTATTATAAAAACAGTTTTATTAAAATTGCTCGCAAGCAAGTTTAATATGCAGATCCAAATTGAACGAGAAGACGGGTAATACTAAATTTTTTAAGAAATCTAGTATGATGAACTAAAGAGGAGAAACCTCGCAGTTTGCAGTCCAGATAAAGCAAGGGGACTATCAATTTACTAGGATATATGACATTCAAAAAGTTGGCCCAGACTATTAATTCAGATAAGGCACTTGCCAACACAGAACAGATTTTTGATATCAATAATGGGGCTCAAGTGACAAAACATGGGGCAGAGAAGTCACTTTAAAACAATTAGGAGAATAAGAGAAAAAATATTGGAATGTCACAAAAACTAGTAACACTGTTCATTGAAGGCTGTGAAAATTAACAAATGAAATGAAAAAAGAAATCGAAATGATTAGTCGCCAAACCCCTTAACATCTAATTACATGAATTTGGACTATTGAATAACCTTACGAATTTACAAACACTACAGAATGGTGACTATAAAATTACACCCTGTACCAGTACACCTTACTAAATATCTACAATTAAAATAAGTGCTTAAGAGAAAAATCACAAAAGAAGTTGCCTACAATTTGCTTGATTGCTGGGAGCTCCTTGTGTGTTACACAAGGAGATATTACGTTAACAATTTTTATACTAATATCTTTTTTCCATGTCTAGTTTTTTTTTGCGTTGCCATATCTTCACATGGCAGGTTAGTTTGGGGGGTGTTGAAATAACTATATGTCACATGTCATAATATTACTGGTAATTGTCTGACACATACTTAACCAAATTTTACTTACTGACTGTCATTTGGTCCACGGGAAGCCAAGGCACTTTAAATCTTAGGGGTCAGAAGAACGTGCAAACCAAGACATAGAAGCAAAACTCGCTTGCTGGATGAAAGACAATAATACTACAGTATGGAGTGAGGGACTGCATTTTGTACAGTTTGCCAAGAACAGGTAAAGGTGTTTCTGTGATACCATAGCCTAAAGAAGCTATAGCCGCGACACTCGGCTCGTTTAGTGGGGTACGGAATCAAATTTTCTCCGTGAAGCTCAGTGAAGCGAGGACACTACGCAATTGGAACTCGATGCCAATCATACGCGCTTACCTGGGCCGGAGTGCAATAAATTTTCATAGGAATTAAGATAGAAAAAGATTCGTTGTTTGGGAAATAGACTATCGTTATGTGTATATATTGTTTTTTTTTTGTATGTTATATAAATAAGTTAATGTTTATGTGTTAAAATGGGAAAAGGACGGCAGAGTTGTGCAGCTAGTTAGTTTGTTTATTTAAACTTAAATTTGATCATAAGGTATCGGAATCGGTTCAAATGACTAAAATAAATTGGTACTAACTGAAACCAGCGAATAACAACTACGATAAGAAGATTCACTCTCCGCGGCGGCACGTCAACGGTATGTCTCCTTCCCCGCGCGAAAACTAGCATGATACTGGCATGTGACCTTTGGACCCGGCGCACACTGGTCGAATTTCTAGGAAAGCTGGCCATAATAAGGTTTACCAGAAATAAGATATAAAAGTAATTAAGTATTACACGTTTAATATATCGTGTTTTAGACAAATAATTGTTGAATTTTTTGCTCATCATCTATATTTATATATAGGGAGTATCAATTATCACTAACGATAAAAATCATGTATAAAGATCATTTGTATGTTCTTAAATCGTTCTAATAAATGATTTTGAAAATTAAGGGCTCCTTCGTGGTAAAAAAGGGTTTTAAATTTTTAATTCGATGATCCAAATTTTGTTTTTGCAACGGTTAATTCAGGAGTCTTACGAGCAAAATGAATGTTAGGCGGACGACAGAAACGCGTTGATGAGGGCCTGCAATTTTGCCATACATGTATTTCAGAGTTATCGCTATTTTTAAAAATTAATCAAATAGGGACGAAACTAGTAAAAAATATAGAAGCATCAGTGCAGCTGTTGTTCAAAAACACTTGATTATATACTATCCCAAGGTAATATCAAAGTCATATTTACAAATTATAATTTTTTTTCTGCTGATTCAGCCAAAGTATTTATTACCTCTTTTTATAATAACATCAGTCTTGCATCAGCAATAATGATTCTACCGAAATTTCAGCTTCAGTTTCACTTACTACAATATTATGGGATTAGGGGTGGGCGACAATAACCGATTATTCGATTCACTTTTAAGAAATTACCGATTAATATTTCAGAAAATATCGATAATCGATTATTTCGATTAATAGATTATTCAGTTATTTGCTAAAATATTAAGCGTTTAATCGATTGTCCAATTTCCTGCCCACCCGTACCGATAAATTTACAACAGATATAGCTTTTAAAATTCCAATTTAATAATGCGTTGCGTTAAGGGTAATTTAAATGACATTTGAAAAAACTTTCAGTACAACATATGAAGCAAAAAAAAACAGAGAAACGTAAATGCTCAAACAAGACAGCAGCAGGGAAAACTGCTCACGTTACAAACTTAGCCAATAAGGGATCATTTCGACGCGCCATTTTCTGATAATCTGGTTTCAGTTGTTGCACAATTAGGTATAACACAACACATAACCTCAACGGAGTGTTCACACGTTAGCAGTATAGTACATCAGTCTTTATCTTTTTATTATGTATTTGGGCAAAACTATATGATAAAAAGGTTCACTCTCCGCGGCGGCATGTCAACGGTGTGTCTCTTTCCCCGCGCGAACACTCGCAGAATATCGGCAGGCCATGATACAAATAAAACAATCAGGCGACCTTTGACGCGGCGGCCATAGACAGCTCATCCTTTTCTTTTGTCAGATTAATTTTCACGCCTAAATTCTATAGTTGAGTCAATATTCGATATAAGATAATATCGCTATTTTTTAGTTGTTTTGTATTTCAAAATAGGAATGAAATATACAGTAAAAATATTGTGCGAGACCTTTAACCAATTTTAAAATCACCCAAAACGCCAAAATTTAATTGAATATTAAAAGATGGGGCAAATTCGAGCAACATTTTCTTCTTGATGTCTTTTGTCAGAATATCAGTATTCGGAAATATGGAGAAATCATTAACACAAAATCAAAATCTTTTCAATATTAGTTATTACATACCTTGAGTATTGTTATCAATAATAACTGATTAAAAACGTTAACAGATTTTTGAAACAGCCAGTTGAATACAAACTTTATCAAAATATTTATTTGGTGATAATAATAAAAAAAAACCATAACGTAAGTTTGACAGGGCGCTGCAAACAATTCAGAAGATATCAATTGTGTTTTTACAAAGCCAAATACAGTATTAGAGTGCTATAAATAATTTCGTCATAAATTTGATTAGATATAACGCAAACGAAAATATAGTTTATGGCCAGCTTTTAATTAAATTCAACCTGTGTGCGGCGAAGTTCGCCGAACGTTACCAGGTAACGAAGACGATTCCTTTGTAGCGCTCTCTTGCCATTGATTGGGCCTTCTTGTCAGAGTTAATATTCGCTGCTGAAACTAACCGAAAGTTAATTGAAAGACTAACCAAAGCTAGCCAAAAGTAACCATAAGCTCCAAAACAGGCTAAAACGTACCTATCGTAACAGGTTACAAAAAATTAAAGTAAGTTAAAACTAACCAAAACGAAGCGAATTTAAGCGACTAACCAAAAACATTAAATTTGCTTATAACGTATAGGAACCGATTCAAATGACTAAAATAAATTGGAACTAACTGAAAGTAACCGAAAGTTGATTGAATGACAAACCAAAAGTAACTAATAGCACCAAAACGGACTAAAACGTATCGGAACAGATTAAAAATGTTAAAGCAAATTAAAACTAGCCCAAATTAACCGAATATTGGCAAGTAACCAAAGACATTAAAATTGGTTATAACGTATCGGAACCGGTTCAAATGACTAAAATAAATTGGAACTGAGTGAAAGTTACCGAAAGATGACTGAATGACCAACCAAAAGTAAGTAAAAGCACCAAAACGGTCTCATACGTATCGGAACAGATTAAAAATACTAAAGTAAGTTAAAACTAACCCGAATTAGCCGAATTTTGGCGACTAAACGAAAGTAATCAAAAACTTTAAAATTGGTTATAACGTATCGGAACCGGTTCAAATGATTAAAATAAATTAAAACTAACTGAAATTAACCGAAAGTCGATTGAACGACTAACCAAAAGTAACCAAAAGCGCTAAAACGTATCGTAACAGATTAAAGTTATTAAAGTAAGTTGAAACTAACCCAAGTTAACCGAATTTTGGCGACTAACCTAAATTAATTAAAAATATTTAAAGTGGTTATAACGTATCGGAACCGATTCAAATTACTAAACTAAATTAACACTAACTGAAACTAACCGAAAGTCGATTGAACGACTAATCAAAACTAACAAATAGCACCAAAAAGGGCTAAAACGTATCGTAACAGATTAAAAATATTAAAATAAGTTGAAACTAACCAAAATTAACCGAATTTTGACGACTAACTTGAATTAATTAAATAACTAAAATAAATTGAAACTAATTGAAAGTATCCAAAATTTGATTGAAAGACTGACCAAAACAAACCAAAAGTAACTAAAAGTACCAAAACGGGCTAAAACGTATCGGAATAGTTTAAAAATAATATTAAGTAAGTTAAAACTAACCCAGATTAATTCAATTTTGGCGACTATCCTAAACATTAAAATTGGTAATAACGTATCGGAACCGAAAGTAATCGATAGTTGATTGAACGACCCAATTCTGGCGGTTAACCAAAACTAACCAACAACATTAAAATTGGTTATATAATGTATCGGAACCGGGTTCAAATGACTAAAATAAATTAAAACTAAACGAAAGCTGATTGAACTATCCCAAATTAACTAAAAGCACCAAAACGGACTAAAACGTATCGGAATAGCTTACAAAATTTAGAGAGCCCAAATATAATCGAAAATTAATAATATGGAAACATTCATAAAATATATATGAAGAGTACAGGGGAAAAACGATCTAAGCGCCATTTCCATAGGAAACTTTTTTAATATTGATTTCACAGAAAATTTTATTTTTGATAAAAGTTGGTGCTTGGAAAAAAACTAATTTTGACAATGTTAAATTAAGGAAAAGTTATACAGGGTACTTAAAAAAATATAAAAATGGTGGTTAAAAAAACAAAAACTTTGGAATATAGGAAAAGCTTCTACAGAAAAAATAAGGCTCCTATTAAGATAAAAATAAAAGTCAAATACCATTTTTTCCAAAAGTGCATTGTTGCTGAAAAAAATAAGGACAAAATTAAGAAAAAGCGGGTTTTTTCAATTGACATGGATTTTCTCCGCAACGGTGCGGTGCACTTTTGGAAAAAATGGTATTTGACTTTTATTTTTATCTTAATACGAGCTTTATTTTTTCTGTAGAAGGTTTTTCGATATTCCAAAGTTTTTGACTTTTTAACCATCATTTTTGTATTTATTGAGTACCCTGTATAACTTATCCTTAATTTAGCATTGTCAAAATTAGTTTTTTCCAAACACCAACTTTTATCACGAATAAAATTTTCTGTGAGGTCAATAATAAAAAAGTTTCCTATGGAAATGGCGCTTAGATCGTTTTTCCCCTGTACCCATCGCTGTACCCTTCATATGTATACACATTTTATGGAAATAACATGTTTCTAATTTTTTTATTAGTCTTACAACCATTTCATCATTTAGCCATGTTGATTTTAGTTTGACAATATTATTGAATTATATTTCAATATAAAAGGTCTCAAAAAAGCGGGACATATTTTCCGATTTTCGAATTCTTCTAAAAATTCTAGATAAATTTCATGTAGCATGTCGAATAGCATTCCTTCCATTTAAAGAATTTGATCTGTTTAGCATAGCGCGAAACGATTTGCATCTTCTATCTTAGTTATTTAGTAATTATCTAGATATACGAAATTTTCGGTTTGGTGGGGACTACTTTCCAGGTTGTGGTTATGTGGAAGATAAGAAAGTGCAAAGCATTTCGTTTGACAATAAACAGTTCGGATTCTACAATAAAGGTGTAAGTCTCAAAAACGTTGTTTTTGCTGGTTGTTTTTCGTAAAAGTCGATCGTTATCCAGATATATCCATTATTTGAGATTTGATCAGCACCATGATATCATTTTGATTTGCTGTACCTTTTTTGGTTTTAAACATACCAAGGTAAACAAAAAAGCAAAATGTAGGGTTGGTAGCCACGTTTTTTTCTAGATTACATATAAAACAAAACACCAATAATTTTCTGACATAAAAGCCTACTCTATATATTTTTGAAATAGAACACCCTGTATATTACTACATTTTTGGACTCTCTAGTGAAATCAAAACACATGTCATGTATAATATCCTATACCTATCCTTAGCTGTTTACGAAATATTGACAGTTGAAAGTCGGGCATTTTGACATTTTGACAGGATTTAAAATCTAAACCGCACGAGATCAAAGAAAACGGTTTGCACATCTCTATCTTGGGTTTTCATAAGCTATCGGAGGTTTAAAAGTTCCGGTTAATTTTATTCGCGGGTTAAATTCAAAGTTACTGTCATTTGATAGCCCATGCAAACCTAGGACAGGAATATGCAAACCGTTTTCTTTGCTTTCATGCGGTTTAGATTTTAAAGCCTATCAAAATGTCAAAATGCACGACTTTCAACTGTCAACATTTCGTAAACACCTAAAGAAAGGTAGGTATAAGATATTATACACGAAATGTGTTTAGACTTCTCTAGAGATTCCAAAAATGTAGTAATATACAGGGTGTTCCATTTAAAAAATATAGAGTAGGCTGATATGTCAGAAAATCTTTAGTGTTTTATTTTATATGTAACGTAGAAAAAAAATTGGCTACCAACCCTACATTTTGCTTTTTTGTTTAACTTGATATCTTTAAAAACAAAAAAGTTACAGCGAATCAAAATGTTATCAAGATAAATTGAACGCACGGTACAGGTTGCTCCGATTTTTATCTAGCGAACAAAATGTTACGAAAAAATATGCAAAATCGTACATAATACGTTTATAAAATTGTGCAGGTTGCTAAGAATCTATATAAAACAAAATTATGTACTTATATAAGATCTTTTTTAAGCTTGGAAGAGAACAACTAGATAAATCAAAATTTTCAAAATTATTATTGCAGATCTTCACAAGTTCGTCTAAAACCGTAACTACTTGTGCAAAATAAAATCTCATATAAAAAAACTTTTCTTGTGTATAGATCTTGTTGATATTTAAAGATTAACTTGGAGCTTATATTCTATTATAGTTATATTCAGCATTCAAGAATGCTGTACTTACTACAAGTAATCTACATTCGCCATTCTTAATTTCACTTCAAAAGACATTCTTAACTATTTCTTTCAGGTGTAATGTTTAAATAAATATCCGGCTCTCTTTATGCAGCAGTGGCGGCTCGCGGCTTTGAAAAGTGGGGAAGAGCTACCGATATCGATAGAAGGAACAGCGAAAAATTTTTGGGGTCCACGCCCAAACTGCCAAAATTATTTAATAATTATTACCGGTATTTTTTAGGTAAAGCATCAAAAAATAAAATATATTCATATTGTATTAGCAACAAAATGATTTGTTGCTAACACAAATCACATGTCTACGAAAAACACACTAAAACTAGAATATATAGGATCAACCGTGGAATGTAAATAAAAAATAATTCCAAGAATTCACGGCGGAATGTCCCCTAATAAACTCGCAATAAACGAAACAACGTGCTTTCGCGTTGGACGCGTTGCTCTGAGAATGGAAGTGCTACACGCCAGCTCTTCCAATCATTGCAAACCAAACAAATGTACGACCATTACGACGTCATCGTTGTCATGGCAACCAACTAGTTGCGTTTATACTTTTGATGACTCGACGGCTCTCGAGTGATACCTCTTCCTTAAAGGTCTACACAAATGATAATGAGATTGTTACTGCTATCGGCGCGTACGCGAAAAGAAATAGACATTTTCATGTGGGTTCACCTCTATTCTATTTGATAGTGGAGTTAACGGGCAATGTGCAGGTGGCGAGATTCTTGTTCTTGTTTCATGAAACATTGATTTTAATATTTGAAAATAATTGAATTATTAGTTATTAGGGGGGTAACGGGAAACAAATTATTCCTAAACTAAGAAAATTTTATCATTGAATCTTAATATATATATTATTTTACTGATGAATGAATTAATTGTATTTTTTTAAATTACATTTTCTTGAGGAAGTGGCACTTCCCCTACTTCCGCTGAATAGCCGCCACTGTTATGCAGCTTTTTGGATCAAAAAAATGGTTATTCTCTACTCGAAATAAACAGTATTTTATAAATTATATATTTTGTGATGAAAGTTTAAACAAAATAATAGGGGAGAGTAACAATTTTAGTATATAACGTCCCAAAAAATTTTAGTACGGCTCACTTCACTAATGATTGCCGGGGGGTTGACGTCAAGTTAGATTTATTTATTTCCTCCCCACTACATAGTGATAAAGTTGGTCCTCGCTTGTCAAAGGTGCCACGCTTAAGTGTCGCAGCTATAGTTTTCTTTAGGCTATGCTACGGTGATACTTACTGTCATATTTTGAATATTTTTTTTTGGCAAATTTGCAGACGGTTTCATTCTGATATGTTTGGAGTCTGCCAATTTCCAAAGAAATCTTAATGATGTTAAAAGTGATGAAGACCGGGAATAATTAATAAATGCACATAAAGAAGACATAGAAGATGAAGAGAATGAATCCATAACACCTAACAATTAGATTAGATTAGATTAGATTATTTATTCATGTTAAATGTACAAAATAGCACTTACACAAGTCACATAAAAAAAAACGTAAAATGAAGTAAACCCAAATGCAGATATCCTCAATACTGAAAATGAGACCTGTAAAGCTGCAGGAGATCCACTACAAGTAAGGACACTGACGTGTCGAAAATTTTATCTCCGCAAGGTATTTCAGCTCAAAAAATAAATCGAGAATATGCAATGTGTTTGATCTATGAAAATTCCTATACTCAAATATATATTTTTTTTGACATTTTTAAGTAGTTCTTTTTTTATATCAGCGATTTTTCTCAAATAAAAAAAAATTGGATCAGTAGGTTCCAATTTGCTTACCTTATTTGTTGAAGAAAATGGAAATCTAAGTAGTTCATATTAAGTACCGAAAACAACCCCGGTATAAGTATAAGCCACAGTTTAAAACAATGGAAACAATCAGCTCCCAGAACATGTCAATGCAAGCAATGATAATGATCATAGAAATTGTACAAAATGCTGTAGCAGAACCAGTTTGTTCATTATGCTCAAACAGAACATTTCCAAGTAAATATTGCATTTATGCTAAAAATATTGAAAATGGCTGAGCCTGGGAGGCTGAGCAAATGTTACAAACGACCCAAAATAAATTTAAACCTGTTCCAAATGTGAAACTAGGTTTAATAATGGATATTTGAAGATGATAATTTTTATAGACTCTGAACTTTACACGGAATGCTAAAACACATAACCAGTTTGATGTTTGTAAACATAAATATCTGCCAATTGAAGATGGGAAAGATACAGAAATTACACTTCGATTTGCAGTACTCGGGGTTATGTTAGATGCAGGTGTACCAAAAGTAGGGTTGCTACCTCTCTGATTCCACTTGGATTCTCCAGGTTTTGGTACTGAGTCTTTGGACTCAAGGTTTACTGCCAATTTCTCCTGGTCAGACTTTCCGGAACAAGCAATTAATTGAAAAGAAATGTCTTGGTAAATAATAATAAATTTAATAATATATAGCACAGCTGCACACTAGAAACAACACGTCTTGGGTGCCTATTTTTGTGAAATTGATAATTAATTGAGAGTATAGCTATCTAATATACAGTCATATATTATTTTTTGTTTTTTAGTAATTTGATAATAGCCATTCAAAGTATTTGTAAGAATGAAAAATAGTAAACACCTAAAAGTAAAATAAGCAATGTTAATAGTTTTGTTTTGTTGTATTAACTTTCTTTGATGCGTAGATTTACCATATTTTTACTACAATAGTAAAATCGATAGCCAGTAGAAAATTGGATGACATCACATAAAATAAATCGCTAATATTCTAAAAAAACTTGCATGAGATAAAAGTTTTTATGAAATGGTGAATGCGCCGGCAAAAATGTTTGCTGGTCACGAAAGGTAGTAGGTACTAAGGAGTACTAGTACTCCTAATCAAAAGTTGTATCAACAAGAAATGTAAATGGGTTATTCCTGGATTAACGTGTACTAGTAAATGCTACCAAATTAAAGACTGCTAATAAATAATTATATTCACCGTTTCTCAAGAAAATGTTAGATAATTATAAATAAAGACTGTTATTGAACAAGAAATTATTGTTTCCATAGTTCTGACTACTACTAAAGTAAAGTGCCTAAACTAGCCAGTTAGTAACTAATCAAGCAGCTATTATATTATTAATCTTAACTGAAGCAAATGGATAGTTTGCATACTAACAAGCTAGTTTCTAAACTAAAACTGGCCATCTATATTCTTTGGAAATAACAGTCTGGAAGTAGCCAGTTTACGGACGTTAGATCTTTTTACCTGTCAAAAAGCTAAAAAGTGAGGCTGTTTTGGGCCTGTGTCCATTGAAATATACCCTGGTCTTTTGGGGATTTAGGGCGTCTGCTTCTGTGATGTCACGTTCTAAAATACACCCCATCTGGACAAATTTCAAGAGGAATTGTTCTTCCCGTTGCTTTCCCAGTGGAAGAAGTAAAATAAGTTCTTTTACTTCTTCCACTCGGAAAGCAACGGGAAGGACAATTATTCCTCTTGAAATGTGTCCACTGGAGTGTATTTTAGAACGTAACATCACAGAAGCAGACGCCCTAAATCCCCAATAGACCAGGGTATATTTCAATGGACACAGGCCCAAAACAGCCCCACTTTTTAGCTTTTTGACACCTAAATACGGAAAGCCAGACACGCGCTCAACGAAGAACGTACCTGTATTACTGTATTGACATTGACCACATTTCTACTATTTATAGGTGTCAGATAGTAGTAGTGTTAGTACTGATTCTACTTATTAATTATTATCCGTTTACTTACAGGGACCGGTAAGAGAATTTTCGAATTTTGGCCTACCTGACGTCCTGGTCCTGATCCTGCGAACGTGAACTGAACTGAACCATATACAAACTAAAAAACTGAACTGTGAAATCACTGAAATAAGAGACATTTGCGAATTGCGATTATTTAGAAGGGTTGGACATTCTTTGTTTATTTAATGCATTTGTTGTTTACAGGGGAGTCGATGAGACAAAACCGTATTTAGATTTCGCGCCAATATAACGGTTCTTTGAAGTGAGACACATATCTAACATTTTTCGCGGTTTTTCGAGCAGACCAATTAGATTGTAGAATGGAAATTGCCATTACGGCCATGAATTTGTTCTTATAACACAGGTCCGTACTGAGGGGCATTAGAAGTAACAGAATAAGTATGCTTGCATTGCATAGGTTTATTGTTTATCCGCGGTGAAATAAATGTATTTATTTGGGTTTTAATGCTAAGTTAATCATAATACAAATATACAGAGTGTTATCAGAAAGTTATACAGTGTTGTTGGGGTGTTTCCCAAACAACAATTGAAAAGACTTATCGACGCAACGCAAAAAAATCATTTCTAAACTCCCGTCAAATGTTAATAGTGTAACAAAGTTACTATACTTTTAGGGCATGGTATGCACTCCGGGTTTTAACGCTCTTATTTTATGGACTATTAACATCATTCTTGTTCGCAAAATCTAATTTAAATACTTTGAAGCCAGTTCTATAAAATATTCCGTCGCGAAAAGCCGGAAAATCGGTTTTTACATTTTCCGCAGTACTCGCGCGGTACCAATAGAACACCGCAACATTTGCCGCGAACCGTGCGCGCGAGGTCCCCACCCATTCCTATTTCTATGTCCCCAGTGAGGACTGAGGACTCCCCACCTAACGGCCAGCCGACGACGCAATCCCCACCACGCGCCGATACACATATGCGCCGCAAGACCAATCTTGTATGCGCCGAGCTAACAAAATCTAAAGCGCCTAATTGTAGCTCTAGGAATATGCTGTTGCCAAACTTATTCTTATTGCTTCCATTCGCGCCATGCCTTGCATTTAAAGATCCTTAACACAAATAGTGCACTATGTAAAAATCGACCTCTCTTATTGGTCGATCCATCTCGTATTACGATATGTCTGCGTGATGCACTCGGTTTCTGTCAAGAGCTCTCGTGGTGTAGAGGTTTATACAGCTGGGTCTCACCTGGACGGCCGAGGTTCAAACCCCGTTGTTATATTTTTTTAAGATTATGTTTCTAAACAGTTTTTTTCTTGATTTTGGGTATCTCTTGGGTTAGCACCTGGTTAGTTTCCTTTTCTTGAGCTCCCGTAGTGCACTATTTGTGTAAAGAATCTTATAATGCCCATGTCTAAACAGTTTTTTTTTCTTGATTTTGGGTAAGTCTAGGGTTTGTTCCTGGTTGTTGAGCCCCCGAAGCGAGCGGAGGGCCATGCGAAAAGTGAATAAGTTTGGCAACGACGTATTCGTGGTTCTAGCAGCCGCGTCTATAAAACTGGGCCGCGTCGCGCTAAACAGTAGTGATGGGCGGTTCGGGTCCGTTGATGGATTCGGTTCACTTGATTCGGTCCGTCAGTGGACCGATTCAAAGTTCACTTCTCCTTCTTGGCATGCCACATACCTATCGAGCGCTTCCCGGTCCGGCGGGTCCGGTAAGCGATATTTCAGTTCGTAGTGCACTTGTGAATGCATGCGATTTAAAGACCTGCAATT
>JAEQML010060078.1:0-27706 GCA_016904865.1 Pissodes strobi | reverse complement strand
TTTCTTGGTAAACGTGGCTGCTTGAGTTTTTGCTGCATTAAACTGGACCAAGTTCCTGTCGCCCCAGGTTCGAACCTTCTCCAGATCTTGATTAGTTCCTGTCTGCGGTGATAAGTCTCAGTCGCTGCTAAAGGTTTTTCTGATCTTAATTGGGAGACAAGGGTACTGTCATCTACAAAGCTGTAAACAGGGTTATTGGTTTCGGTCAGCAGGTCATTCATATAGATGAGCTATGTTAGGGTTTAGAACCTTCGGAAACATGTACTGAAACGGAATTTTATCCACAATACCGAAACAGAATTATTGCTCTCAGGAGTGCATTAATTCTGTTTCGGTATTGTGGATAAAACTCCGTTTTAGAGAATATAGATGAGGAATAGAGTTGGTGAAAGCATTGCGCCCTGAGGTACTCCCGCATTAATGGTGAATGTGTCTGAGATGTGCCCATCAACTGTCATACAACTAGCCCAATCAAATCACCAAGAAGAAGAAACAAGATGAAAATAAATAGATCTAGACGAATTTGCAAAAGCCACTGTAAGACCAATTATACATTTATTTTATTTTGAGAAAGGAATAGCCTTGCTTAAAATAAGAGCTGAGGTGCGAAAAAAGGAAAACGTTCCGGCTGTAGCGGTTCTAAAAAATAAATTTTCGTTACAAAAAACTACAAAGTAGAGAGATAATTCTGGTGAAAAAAGAGGAAATTATTTTTGGGTGAAGATAATATTTAAGAGCAGTAAGATAATATTGTAAAAAAATGTAAATATCTATTATTTGAACAAAGCTTGAGAAATCGGGGGATAAACGGTTGGTAAAATATGGCAGGATAAAAATATAACAACTTCGTGCCAAACTTTCATAGAAGGTGGTCTATTGAAAGTAACAAACCCCTTGTGGAAGGCAGTTTACTAGCATTTTGGCCAAATAAATGTGGGTCCTTACTCCTCCTATGTCAACTATGTTGGGGTTTGGAACCTTCGGCAACATGCACTAAAACAGAGCTTTATCCACAATACCGAAACAGAATTTTTGCACTCGACGCGCGTTTCGCTAACCATGTTAGCATCATCAGGAGATGGTTAAGACTACCAATTTCTTCTTGGAAAGAAAACTATATTATCTGATCGCTGTGGCTGATGAAATGCGTACTTCGATCACGTTCCCCCTACTTCGGTGAACTAAATACAATAGCACTAATTTGGGCTCAAGTCAAAGGTTTCATGGCCAGACAAAACACTACTTTGAAAATGAAAGACGTTGAAAGTATTTTTCAAAAGGCAATCGATTTTTAAAAATGAAGTAAATGTGTAAAAGACAGTAAAAAACGTGGGAACTTAATGGCACGCTAGATGAGACTATAGAGTAGCTAATTATTTCTCTCGATATCAATGACGACAATACGATTGACTATTCAGTAGGCGAATAAGACCAGGCGATGACTTTTCACTTCTATTCCATGCCTAATTGTGAGGTGAAGAATTGTTGCAAAATAAACCCTTTTTCGGGATAAAATATAGACATTAAAAAAAATCCGTTTTTTATTATGCATTTATCCCTAATAAATACTTCTTAAAAAAATATTTAGTATTTTATTAATTTAAAAACTTGCCTATAAATACGTCATTGGCATATCGATTTCCTCCAGAAATAATAAGAGCTATTGTATGTAAACTGGTTTGCACCTAGATGTGTATCCACCACGCGTGCAAAATGTTTGTGATTGTCTGCAAATATTTGCAAACTCAATCTTTGTATGGTGGAGACGTATACCACGCGCATTCACAAACCTTTGCAATCATTTGGTCGTGTTCCGAGCGGTGTCGGTACATCAAAGGGATTTGTTGTTTGTGTGTGTGCTTTGCTCTTTGCTTTTTTAGTGGAGACGTTGCCACGAACCGCGAATGATCTAGTGAGAGACAACCAACGTTCAGAACATAAGAACAGAGTAAACAAATTAAAACTTTTCTTTCGCATAATGGAATGGGATAATGAGAAATGTTTGCAATTAATTGAATTGTACAAAATGAAACCATAAATATGGCATGCTAGGCATACGTTTTATTACTATAAAATTGCAAAAGAAAACTGAAAATCTTCCTGTGAAATACAGCAAAACTTTTGAAATATTAGAAAGAAGTTGAATATGTATATGAAATTGGATGCATGGACTGTAACCAAAAATATGTTGGGCAAACTAGAAGATCTATACAAACGAGATTCAAGGAACACATAGCTCATTTAAAGTATGGTAGAACAGAAAAATCAAGTGTTGCCCAGCATGCTTTTGATAATAACCATAGAATAACAATTAAACATTTAAAATTAATTCATAATATAAGTGATAAGAGATCACGCATATGAAAGTATGGAAATTATTAAATGTAAGAATAGTTTAAATATAAATAGAGGGCCTGTTCCGTATAGTTCAGTGTATTGGTTGATCGAGAGTGACTAGTGGGATTCCATGATTGGTTCCTTTGGTTCCGCTTGATTAAGCAAACAGTTAGTATAAAAGAGAGTTAGGTAGATTTTAAGTTTAGTTTTAATCAGCTCCTGATGATGCTAACATGGTTAGCGAAACGCGCGTCGAGTGCAATAATTCTGTTTCGGTATAGTGGATAAAACTCGGTTTTAGTATTGAAACAAAACAATAAAATGCAATTATAATCACAATCTAGTAAAAAAATTATACAAATAAATTTATAAATAAAACAAATAATAAAACCGCCGTCACTTGGGTATCGGGACACAATAACATTTGGTAAGTAAAATCAGATTCAGCAGGCTAAAAATTATTTTTTTTTTATATATAAAACGAACTTTTAGCAACCTTACTTTCATCAATGCTTTCGCAACGCCCGCACTTTAACCTTCACTCTGATAGGTTGATAGCCGCAACTACCACAACGTGTTTAAAAATTTATTTGCATGCACAAATCTAAAAAATTTAGAAATACAACTAAGCGTCTAAATACAACAATGATTTTAAAGGATATTCAACGATAAGCCAACTTACTCGCGTCTAGCACCGAACATTAACAAGAGACTAGAAGGTCCACTCTCAGTGGGCACTTTTGATGTAGCGTTTACAAAGGCGAGACGCCAGACTTTAGACCAGACAGGGTGAAACGTGGCACGAGGCCTGAGCGGTTAGCCAGCATTTCATCAGGTTCCGCGAAGGGCAAGGAGGGAAATACTGGGGGCGGGTCTTAGAGTGAACTTTCTAGTCTATTGTTAATGTTAGGTGCCTCTAGGAATCAAATATATGAACCGTCCTGATAGGCAAGCGTTTGTTTACTATTTAATGGCCATATGCTCGCTTCCGGGGCCGCAACCCAACGAAACTAACCCAAGGTATGTTCAAAATCGAAAAAGTGTTTAAAAAATATTTGCAAAATATGAATACTACTTGCGCACTCGCCAGGAAACTTTGCAACGTCTGATAACTAGAGGCTCAACTTTAAGGGGTCATTTTCAAGCCACGTTGCCAAATCCCACATGGCAAATTCCATTCCGTAGCTAGTTTTTGGAAGCCAATAAAGTACAAGAAAAGAACTCACTCAGAATTGACAAAAACTTTTTTTAAACGTTATTTGTCTGATTCTCCATATTTCCGTTGTTTTGTTTTGAGATCTATTACAATTTACTTGTGCTTTTTTATTATTGGTTATCCGCATCATACATATGCGTGCGTGACGCTTGAACTTTTTGACAACCTTGCCACAAAATGTCCGCGAAATCATGATGCGAATGACCAACAACAAAGCACGAAAAATAAATATTAATAAAATAATAAAAAATAAAAAATAATGAAAATTTGTAGAATCAGATAAAAAACGTTTAAAAAAGTTTTAGTCAATTGCGAGTGAAGTTTTTTTCTTGTACTTTATTGGCTTACGAAAAGTGACTAATCACGAGACGGAATTTGCAGGGAGGGATTTGCAACGTGGCTTGACAATGCCCCCTTAAAGTTGAATTATCGTTGAGTCGCCTTTCAATGAAAGAGATTTGTGCATGCAAATAAATTCTTAAATACGGTGTATTATCATTTGTTTTAATTCTAAATTTATTTGTATTATTTTTATTACTAGATTGTGATTATATTTTTTTAATTGTTTTTGTTTAAAATACTAGATTTTTAAAAATAAATAATTCCAAATATATTCGTACATACTTTTTGTGCAAAACGACCGTAGCGAATAGCATCAAAATTTTTTGAATTATTTGACAAACGGGTGAAAATGCACATTTTTTATACCTTTCCCCAGAAGAGTGTGCAAATTTTAGAAATAGGTGTGCGAAATTAGTTGAACCTATTTGCATCAAAATTTTTCAATTTTTTGACAAACGGGGGGAAAATGCTAATTTTTGGTACCTCATAACTTGCACAACAGTATGCAAAATTTGAAAACGGGTATGCAAAATTGTGCGAAATTAGCTGAACCGAGTGGCATCAAAATTTTTTAATTTTGTAACAAACGAGAGGGCCAAGTTTGCCCTCCATTTTAAAAACAGCTCCAGTTTTCCTTATGTGAGTGTGCAAAATATGTGCAAAATTATGGTTTATTTATTTTTGAAATTTGTCTAGCCCATACTTGACCGACCCTATCCATTCCATATATGCCTGAATTATGCACTTTGTCGGTAACATATACGTATCTATAAATAGTAAATACATCTAAAATAAGCTCGAGCAACTAAGTTTATAAATCGAGTAATAATTTAAATGACTGCCAGAAGTGATAATGCCAAATATTATAAATAGGATGAGTGAATGCACGAGTAGCTACGGGGGTTATTACTCAGCAAGCAAAATTCAATTAAAGCTAACCCAAATGCACCCCGTACGAAAAGAGATTCGAATAAAAAGGGTGTTTGCTGTTTGCTTCACACACATTTTAATATTTGTCCTGGTTTCGATATTACTGTAGGTCAATTTGATGACCGTTATACTTTTACAAGTAAACCTTGTTTGAACATGACATCAGAATATTTTTAAACGTGGCTAGAATTTAATATATAGAAATTATCTTTTAAATTGGTGTGCGACTAAAATCGATGCACCTCAATAAGGAAGCAGTTAATTTGAAAATTAGATAAACGCGTCCGCTGGAAGCTGGAAGACTAAATACCAAATTATTTCATTTAATAATTATTTGGTTTCGGTAGATTGGTATCAGATCCAAGAAAATTAAAGAAACGTAAAAAGGTGGACGTGAGCAGACCATTAATAGGAAACATGTGCTAGACCACACGGCAATCCCCATTCGGTATGCCTCAGTGTTATCTTTACGACTATACAATAACAATAAAACAAGAAACTGAATTTCTTTGTTAACTTTATCACTGTGTCCATAACAATAAATTTATTTAAATACAATACCGGCGATTACTTTTAGCTTTTAAGATTTACCTTCAGGATATTTTCGAAACCGTCACACCTGCCCTGTGGTAATTTGGGTGCACAGGTAATAAGTGCTTTTTAAGAAGCATTAGCAACCGAGGTTCTTTACGATATATTTTATTGCGTGGACCATGCCAAATTTTTTTAATTTAATGATATGTGAAAAGTCTACAATTCCCAGCGAATGGAAATATGAATACATACATTCGCCCATCTCAATTTAAAATGTTACTGAATTATTATTAAAAATAATTTATTATAAAGAAAACGTTGTTGGCCACGCAGCCAATAAGTGATACAATAAGTATAGTAATTGGCCATTTGGCAAAATAGTGAGTAAAGTACCCTTTTTGACGCTAGTGCACTATAGTTTTATAATAGGTCTGTGCCAACTCTCTCCTAATACAGTGCTGCCCTCTCTTAATTTTTTTAGCATGTTTTGAGGGGGTTCATTAATAATTTTCTTAAAAACTGAGCTTTAAGTAAAACTTAAGTTTACGTTGTCTATGATTAATTAATTGGTTTTACGGAATAAGGGGACCAAATTATTGCTTCAGTATAAAATAGACCAATCTTAATAAAATGTACTACAATACTTGAGATGATCCGGTGATAGTCGTTTTTTAAATATCCCTTAATAAAGTAGTTCAGTGGCGTTAAGCATAGTTGTAGGACGTATTGCCTTCCGTGCGATTGGACCCTCCTCGATACAGTTACCAGATTTCTAATTTAAAAATACAGGCGGGCTGAAATAAGAAATAGCGCCCATTCATTATTTCGCGGAAAGGTTTTAAGATTTTCTTTCTGAAAAGGGCAATCATAACAAATAGTTAAATACTAAAGGAAAAATATTTTATATAGATATTTTAAATTCGCATTTATGTGCTTTCATGTTCAGAAAATTAATAAAATCATTAAGTACATAGTGTTTCAGAGTCGATCTTGGTCGATTTTCTAGACAAAAAGAGATGTGCTCTTAGGCACTAAAATTTATCATAGGCCTAGTTCTAAAGTCATAACCTTGAAGCTATGTACAGTTAAATGTCTGTTAACAGTTCCTGTGGAACAGCTATATGTATCAACTCTGTTAGCTGATTTAGCTTTGATATGAAATACAATAATATACAAGCAATAATAACAGGATTAATATTACCTTAATGTCCACCTATAAGCTAATATGTACAAAATGTTCACCATTGACGAGAAACGTTCAATGTTCAGGAGGTTATCTTCTAACACTGGGGGGAAGTCACTTTGAAAAACACTTGCTAGGTCTATTGCTAGCTTCTATGTACAATGTAGTTCAATTTCTTGTAAATATGAATGGCTTGAATGTAGTAGGTTGATATGGTATGCAATTATTGCATATGGCATGACATGAATGCTTTGTGACTGCGGCTTCTTGGTACACGCACGAATGACTATTAAATATGCTATGCAGGTAGCATAGGTAAGCTGAAATCCGCGTATGGGATGTAGCCTTTGTGAGAACTTGAGTATATTGGCAGACTTAGTGCCGTTTAATCCTTATATTATGAGAATAAGGCAATAGTATAGCAACCCAGTGGTATACTCGTGATTTAGAATGTTGAAAAACCTATGGGCAAAACCATTGGGGACTGTACTGCGCATGGTACAGCCTTTGAGAATTAAAGAGATCACTGGGTCTCCATAATGGCAGTCAGGATGCTGAAATATACCCTTTTGTAGGCTTAGTACTAGAGATCAGTGGGTCCCCGTAATGGCAGTCAGATGCCGATAAGTACCTTTTTGTGAGAATGTGATTGTAAACATGTGCGTTTACTTACTTGAGATTCCGAGACCAGGCTCGATTGAGTGTGGTTCGAGACAGAGCTCGATTGTAGAACTCCCATGGATGAGACCAATTGGGACGCCATTGCACGGCGTGAGAATAATGGCAGTAAATTTGCCGATAAATACCTTATTGTAGGCTTGTTATAAAGATGATTATGCTGAGATATCAATCACTATGTCACTTGAGTGAAGAACTAGAAAGATTATGAGATCTCAAAACGTGAAAACTTCCCGGCATGGCGGCTCAGCGCCAGTCGGCTGGAAACGGGGGTGCGACTTACATGGCTGGGGTTCAAGACTGGACTGCATTCTAGAACGTGAGAACTAGATCAACTTGAAGAAGTTGTTAACGCCCATTTGACACCGCCTCTTCTGGCGGGATGATATACATCCTCCGGAAATAGAAAGGGCGAATAATGTAAATACTGAGAAGTTATGTAAAACTTTACGTCAGCAATTGTCTAAATTAACCTTATGAATTTTAACACAAATCCGGTCGAAATACGTTAACTACTTTTTATAAAAATCGATTCTTAAAGACCGGAAATTTAGGAGCTAACTTGATTACCTCCGTTAAGAGACACTGATTAGCCGAATGTCCGAATTCATACGCGGCCGGCTTCAGATGAGTAAACGTGGTTACAAGAGATGGCGCTAGTAATATCGCGGCTTTTCTGTAGAAAGCGCTGTGATTGGTCAGATGCTTTTCGAGGCACTTTACTTTTAGCTTTCTAGACTGCCTGGCGCAGTGGATAAACGTTGTTAACAAGAAATGGCGTTAGTAGTATCGCCAGGATTTTAATTTGTTGAATCTTAAACTGTACAAAAATTAAATCGTTAGATATGAAGAAGTGTTCAAAATGGTTTTTGAACACATAGACTCTGGATTATCAGTTAATAAACGTTTTCGTTTTGCTTTGTTGGGTTCAACTCCATAATAAATTCTTTTGAGTCAGCGTCCAGAAAATACATACATACATACATTTGGGCAGCCCGAAATTTTTTTTATTACTTTGTTTAATAATAAGTACTAATCGAACTAAAATGATCACTAGTTATGTGTATTGATGGAACGCTCTGAAAAATGAGCTGGGTGTTGTGTGTATCGGAACGCGTTATTCAAAATCGGAACATTCCCGCGTCATCTTGCTGAAACCAAAGTCATTCCTGAGAGTTACCTGAACGTATTTTGTTCATGGGGAAAATGACTAAGGTAAACTGGTTTTTATAGGGCTTTAAGACAGTACAAATAGCTACATTTTATGCAGAATTTACCTGGTAACCCCGCATATCACTACTTGGCATCTGCAAGTAACAGTCAAATAAAATATCTACTTTGTTAATGATCACTAGGATTATTAAGTAGATATATAACATTGTTCAGTAATTGACACGTTGGGAAAATACCGTTAAATGGGGAATCGAAGAATATCTAATCTGACGCGGATCTACGATTTGTTGATAGTTTGGGGGCCCCCACTTTTTGTGTAGCCAGGAATTTTCTTGTCAACGGTTTTTAATATTTATACGTACTTAGGTGCTGCAATTTTTTTTTTCAAATACAATTAATACACACCAAGAGAATATTTTAGTTCTTACATTTATTGATAAATCTGTATGTAAGTATAACAGAAAAAAGAAAAACAAAATAAATAAAAAAAAGTAAGTAGGTACCTATTTAGGTGTTCTATGCGACAAAAATATAAGGTAAGAAAATATATTTTTTAAGTTAACCAAAGGAACTAATCCTGAAATTAAAGTGAAACATGTAAAATAAACAAAAGGATATAAAAAAATTACATAAACAAATTTGTTTTCTCTTATTTTAATATCTGCAAATGCATCATCGTAATTTAAACCGTTAGCAATATCGCTTTCAATCGAAAATATTCCTACAAATTTTTATTCTTTTCTCTGTCATAACAGTTTTTTCTATATTTGCTTTTAATGATTATCAATTTCAAAAATGAACGCTCTGCTTCAGAACTGGTTAGAGGTAGCGTCAAAAATATCTTTAAGGCTATATATAAATAGGGAAATATATCTATCATTTACTTACTATAGGTAATGTTGAAGATTTCCAGGCAACCTTATTATGTGCTATTCTAATCCTAATACTATTGGCGTTGGATGCCAATTTATTACGTTCGATTCTAAGATAAAACTACTTGGCAGATGGCGCTGAACGACGGTTTACAAACAAGTAAATATTTACCAAGAAGAACTGAACTGCGATCAGATGTCTACCATGTAATCCGGACGTCACCAGTCCTCGTAATGGCTCAGGCAGCACCGTCTGCAATCGAACACCAGGCTCAGCTCGTCTCAGGGAGGGTTGGTCCGAACTATCTTTTCCCAATATCAAGTTCCGTAATGTTGTAACTAAATAAGGAATTGAATCAAAATAAGTAATAGTCCAAGTCGGGGTTGGACGCCACCAAGTTTACTTTTCTTGGCAAGCCCTATCGATGTTATACCAACACAGAAAAAAAAACTTGGAAATAAAAAAGAAACTAAGCTCAAATTCTAATGTCGAAATACGTAAACAATTACCTATCGAAGACTACCCTATCTGCTTGGTCACCATTCAACATCTACTTACCCACATACACCCTAAATAATATCAAGCATTTGAGGCCAATACTTTATATTGAATAGTAAAATATAGCAAGCTCCTCTAGCCTATTAAGTAGTTTCCCTGGTTAGAAAGTAGCCAGCTACCCCGTAATGAAATTTCAAAATGACCCGGTCTATTGACTGACTAGACACACTCCCTAGTCAACCTTGACAGTTTGATCTAAAATATTTGAAGGTATCAAATGAAAGGTTATACAATTTTGAAAGTTCTAGTGTCAAATAAAAGGTTATAAAATTTTGAGAGTTTACTTCTTCGAAACGCTTTGCTGTAAACTGCAACCTAGACGGTGATATAAATACCGAATTTATCACATAGACTATACTAAGTTAATTTAACTCGGTTAGTAAAGCCTTTCCAAAAACCCAAGTTGCAAGTTTCAACAAAAGAACGTATTCGTCAAAAAGGAAACAATGTTATGTTCAATTGTCAAAGCCAAAATTAAAGTAAAATATAATAAAATGGATTACCTTCCTCGGATATAAAATGTACTAGAGATAGTCCATAAATCTAGCATCCGTAAGAAGTAAGTAATGTTTGTAAGCTAGCGTAGCAACACTTCACAAAAGGATGTTTAAAATATGTATACTTCAGTAGATTATGCTGTATGCTATTACTTACTAAAGAAATTAATCAACCGTTTTCGAAAAATGATCGAGTACTAGATTCTGTGTAAAATTTAAAAGTATATGCAAAGTATTAAATATTCCTGGCACAATAGTGCTGTCCAAGTGTAGTAATATAAATATAAAATTAGACTTATCTCGAGTAACAGCGTCAGACTCCCGAGGTTATATCCGAGAATTAGCCATCATTCTTCTCTGTATGTCAAAACAGTGCTGATTAACCAGATTCCGGGTGAAATTGGCTCTTCCTGTTCTACAGAGAAACAGTCATAGAATCCCGCAACAATGAGCTACCGGAACTCCACCGTAGAATACAGCTACTAAAACCATTTCCAAAAACTAGCCCCAAAAACCAGCTTCAAAAAAACCAGCTCCAAAAAACACATAACTAAGGGTTTACCAAAACTTCCTGGGTATCTTGAGAAGGACAACGGTCTATGTTGCCATTACGGCGGTTGATAAGACTTAATTCCTCTGGAGCCCTAATTGTCTTCCAGTCTACTTCATGTACAAAATACGGACACTCCTCGAGGACTACCTCTCTACCCAAGGGAACTTCTTTGGCTAATGATTAAACAAAAGCCTTCCAAAACCAATAACAACAGTTTTTCTTCTGTTTACTCTCCTCCTACTGGATCAAAATATCGGAAACAAATCTGTAAACACGTCAATCACTATCAGCTGACATTTAACTAAAAATCCTCATATATGTCAATCAAAATACTACCTGTCAGAAACCCTAGACAGGTACAAACTTATCGAGAAAAGGCAATAGAGATGGTCGACCAAGTCGATATTCCTCCCCAAAATAACCTTTATAAATAAGATAATTTTCACCCGTAACAACCTGTGTTTTTTTCAGGATTGGAGATTTTTAGATATTTCTTGAGCTGCGCCGCTTCGCTAATGATTTCTTCAAGATCTATAAATTTTTGTAAACTCTCCCTATGAATATAATTTTTTGAAATCGAAATATCTCCTAGATGAAAAAAATATTTAAATTGAACTGATCTTTCTCGATAGACAGTACTTCGGCGATCTAATTTAGTTATCAAGAATTCCGATAGTTTATTGATTTCTACTCTAAATTTATCTTTCCCAATGATAGTGGCATTTCAGTTTCTTTTATCGCGCGTAATTGTTTTCTTATTCGTTTACTGGGTTTGGCATCTTCATTTCGACGTTTTCGCTCAGTTCTTTAGCATTTGCTTCTAATTGACCAATTTTTGATTCAGTTATTTTTCTGATATCTTGTATAAACTGATTCAAAGAATCCAACAAATTCCATCCTTCTTGTACATCCAAGCCAGGCATATGTAGCTTCGTAGAAACTTTATTAAAGCGCTCTAGAACTTTTTCCCAGATCACTGTTCACATAGCATATTCTAATTTAATATCAGCCTTCTCTGTTTCATGCATGCATGTATATATCTTGTGAATAGTGATGAGCAAGACTGATCTTGGTCTTGCAGTTTTGGTCTTGGATTTGCAAAAAAAGCAAAACCAAGAAAAAAATCGAGACCGTTTTTTGTAAGCAAGACCAAGACCAAGACTGTGTATCCAAGAACAAGACTAATACCAATACCATGTCCTGCAAGACCAGAACTTTTGCAAGGTGTAAGAGTCTCGCAAGAAAATTTCAGGTTTTTATTTACCCATTGGTAAGAGCGGAACATAAGGAAATCAAATTCGAAAGAGTCTCATATTATTTCATTGTTTTGTCTTGTTTATTATTTTTTTAAATTTTATGTCTCGTTTAAAGGTAAGACTTGTAAGACCCTTGCTGCAAGACCAAGACGAAGAGAGCACATTAGTTTGCAAAACCAAGATGAAGACTCTATTTGCAAGAACAAGACCAAGACCATGCAAGTCTTGGTCTTGGTCTTGGTTTGTTTATCACTACTTGAGAAATAAATTGGGGAGAAAAAGAAGAGATCCGCAACAGCAATACTTCCAAAAGATGTAAGGCTAGATAGCCAGTAATATTGACCTATGTACACCCAAGAAAGGCAAAGATGCAAATTTCCCTATACTCATCAATATCATCATCAATATCTTATATAATAATGTGTTCGAAATGTGTACTTAGCTTAGCATACATTTCACATGTTAATTTTTTGATTAGCTTTCCGCTTTGTAGCAAATCTGATACAACCCGTTTTTAGTTAAAAAAAAACTGTGTTAGAATGTTTTATTTATTTTTCTGTCTTTATTTGAACTCCTACACATCCATTAATTTTTTTTTAAGGTCGCGTGGAAGAAAAAAATGCGCAATAAAGAGATAAAATATTGAGAGGAGCATTTTTCCAAGTTTCTTCACTGACACTGATAAAAGAAAATAATTGAAGGGTCTTTGTGGGGCCCTCGCTGCCCGGGGCCCTACGATTCAGCGTAGGGGAAACTTGGAAAAACTATTGAAAATTTTAGTTTAACTGATGATCGGGAAAATATTTAAGACAAGATCTAAAGACATTTTTAAAAATATTGATGTTAAGTTTTTTTACAAAATATTTTTTATTAGATGAAAATTGTTCCAAGGTACAAGGTGGTCTCGCACCATGGAACAGACCTAATGTACCTTGAAACACACATGACAACAAATAAAAAAATAGCCTAAGCAAAAATTTCGATTTTTTACCAGTTATCTGAAATTAACAGATCACTTGTAAAATATAATATTGGAAAAAAATAAAAATAAATATCCAAACTATAGCTCTTTTAAACAAATATCGCATTCGTATGTTACTACTGACTCATGATCATTAAGATCGGCACATAGGTTATAAGTCCAGCGACCTTACTTGGTGCAGCGGCTCCATTTTTCTCCATCCTTATCTGCCGCAATGGTGTTGCCACAAAACCAACTTGAGTCATCTGCACTGTCGTCATTATCAGTTGATGCAAGGGATATATCGTCTTGCCTGTCAGAAGAAGATTCATCATCCTGCGTTAATCTATGCTTTCTCTTCCTTTTTAGACTTAGTTTTTTTTTGCAGAAGGAGGAAATTTGTGTTTGTCACGTTTTTTTTCTTTGTCAAAAGATAATAAGGTCCTACCGATGGTTCTTCTTGTAGCTGTAGATACTGATTTATCTTGAATTGTAGGAGTAACAGGTGCTGAAATATTCGCAGATTTGGAGGGAGAACTAGGACTATCAAACTTTGGTGATGTGCTCGGTCCAGGTTCTTTTGATCCCTTCTGAGTTTTATTAGAAGCAGGCATTGAAACATTGGTCGAAACTGAGAGTGGACTATTAGAAACAACTTCATTGAGGGGTTCGCGGTGTGTGACGCAAGCCCCTAGAAAATCTTCTTCCGAAAAAAATTCTCTATCCAAGGGGAAAATTCTTGAGCATCATAAGCGACTTACTTAGAGTAAAATCCCTTTTCCCAGAACCTCAGCAACGAAATAAATATCAGAAGTTTTTCTTGCATTACTCACCAGCCATGCCTCGACATCTTGACTATAAAATATTTTTAAAGGACCGTAAAGGGTTAAATCTGATCTCTCTTAGCGTTTACTTGGGATACTGGAATAAATTTTAGTTAGGGCATGTGAGCAGTATCAAAATATTTCGCGCTTTAATGTAAGCAAGTTATACCATTCCTAAATTTACCAAAAAGTAGAGCATTTGACAATTTTACCTAAGAAAAGGCAGATAGATTTGTGAGAAGGGCTAAAAATAGCGACCATGAGGAAATTGGGACGTGAATATCGCACTTCTAAGGACACAGCTTCGAGGGAATTGGACAGAAATGATCTAAAATGTTGAAAAGGAAAAAAAAATCCAAAATATATGGCAAGCCAGTTGACACGGATATCACTATGTCGTCGAGCATTAAGGCGAATCCATTTTGCAAATGAGGGAATCATTGTTATGGACGATGTAAAGTACTTTGCTTTGGGAAATTTAGAGATTAAAAAAAATGGCCAGGCATAGCATCATGCCATTACTTACGAGATACTCAAAATTGCCTATACGCTCAAAACATGCCACTTGTAGCGAGAAACGATAACCCCCTGACCTACCCTAGGTTTTTCTAATTGAAGATTTTTGGACTCTTTTGTCTAGAAAGATTTACGATGGAGGATGGCTGAAAATGAAGAGCAGTTAAGGCGCAGGATCTACAGGAAAATTAGAGGGATAGATGTAGAAGCCATCCAAAACCTAATGCGTGATGTCCGAAGAAAATTGCTCCTTGTTAAGGAGCATGGACTCTTTATAATTTTATTTGTTAATTTTGATGTTTGCGATATTATTAATTATAGAATATTATTGTCACGTGACGATACGTTTTGGTTGGCATGCAGGTTATATAGCTCAGATTATGCATCGATCTACGTCAGATGAGAAGAGGTAATAAAGAAAGCACTTGGGTAAAACAATACCAACGTCTATTGGTCAAAAACTACTTAATGAGTTTACACTATACATGATTAGTAAAACACGCGTGTCCTTTCGGTTGAGGTATGGTTTGAATTGTTTGTAGGTCTTAGTCCCTGCATTATAATAAAGTTCTTTAAGAGCGGTGTTGTGTTTTAACTTATGGTTAGGTTTGGTTATTTCAATGAGATAATTATTTAAGGTTCCTGGCTTACCTCGATTTCAGTCAGCACTTTAAGGCACTATAACTGTTTAATTTTAAAAGTCACTTGACTTAGAATTTTGACAGGTCTATCGTAGATTCCACTTTAGTACTTTTTAGGCAGGTATCCTCCAAGAAATACGTTTCTGTGAACTGCATTTCCCGAGTTGGGTTTGAGCCACTACTACGTCCCTGTGGACTGCAATAGGTGAACGGAATAGGTGAGAGACAATAGCCTCTCGGACTGATGGTGCGCTTGACTATTTATATCATAAAATCTGCTAACCATTGCAACTTTAAGGTTCATAATTGCCTGTGCTGTTCGCTCGCGTTGTTTATAAATTAACTTGAATGTTTACATTGATAATAAATTAGTATTTTAGATGTTTCTATTAGCTTATATTATTTCTCTCTTCGTATTCATAGGGCGAACTGCCAATCGTTTGTTCTTCAATTTCCTTCACCTGAGATATTTAGAAACTGCAATTACCAGCCAGTATTCTTCGGGTCCATAGTAAACTAACGTCAGAGTCATTTGATCTGGCCAGAATGGTATATACCTGCGACAAAATTTGTCGCAGTCCTTTCGTCGCTGCGACAAAGTCTCTCATTTGGCCGTACCCTAAACGTAGATATTTTGGTGAAAAAGTAGTCAGCTACTGCCGAGCTCTGACATTAGGTGACTGATTAAGTTGGGTGTGATTGGCATTGGTCAACTTTATCGGTTTGGCTCATTGGCTTAGAATAATAATTCAAGTCGCTTTCTACTCCTGATTTAGATAGTTTTCGTATGGTGGCGTTCAATGGTTTAAGATATACTTAAAGCCGATCAAGTTCATTTTAATAATATATTTTCACTAAAAAATGCGAACATATTATTTGGCCGTATACGATACGATACCGATTGACAAGAATTTATTTTCAAAGAGTGGATTATAATTTACATTTACTGAAGTCATTTTAAATGCGATATAAGTGTAAGAGTTAATTAATATTTTTGTTCTTCTCATTCTGGAATTACGTTTTTTTTAGCGAATCTGAAAGTTATTCAAAGGCAGCACAGGCTAAATAAACACTAAGCTCAATTATGTCCTTGTAATGCGGCTAATAAATATTTTAGACTCTTCTTTCTACCGCCAAAAAGAAAAGCGAAAAGCCCTAATATTGTTAAAGTTATGACCTTTGCGGCCGCCTTAACGGTATGGGCCAAATTTAATTATGATTAAAATTTAGTCTTCTGCCGGATGGCGCAAAAAAATTGGTAATTAACATAATCCGATCTCATGTGCCTCAAGCTATTTATTATTTCGGCTATAACGATGACCCTTGTCAAGTTGTTACCAAAACCCAATTAATTTGCATAATATCATTACTGTAAATAACAATTTAAAAGGCAAAGCTACAAGGGATTTTCTGACTGGACATCTGTATATCGGCAGGTGTTGTATTTTGTTACAAATACATAATGCTAGTCTCTGATTCAAGGAAACAGTGGGAAACCCTTTCAGGCATATGCTTTTATTTTAAAAACACCTTGCCTTTGGAATGTCTACGAGTAAAATTTAGGGGTTTAGTACCTTAAAATGGTTGTCTATTTAAGCTGTTCTGTATTTTAAAGCAATAGGATACGTTATATATATTAGAATATACTACACAATTTTTAGTTGATTTTGCTCCTCGTACAGAATCGACGAAAGGTCAATGTTTGCAAAATTGAACAAAATAAGAGGCAAAATCTGTATAATATTAAAAATTTTTCTTACTTTTAATTTCATTACTTCTTACTTAGTTGGTAATAATAAGATGTGTCTTTTTATTAAAATGGATATAAAATACATTTTTGAAGTGAAAACTTCTTTAGGCGCGTTTTGATTTTTTTTTGTGGGTGCTGAATGAGACCGCCACACGTCATGCTCGGATATGTAACGTAACGTTCCTTATACTGGCATGTTCCCGTATAGGTAGAGGGCCGAAATTATCAGGGGATGTAGCCGGGGTAAAAAGAAGATCCTGGACGAAAACGGGACCCCGTACCCCCACGTTTGGCCAGGGGAGGGGAGAGAAGGAAAAACTTAAATAATTAATTTCGGAAGAACGGTACGGGGGCGAAATTTTCATGGGGGGCTACCTTAGACGTAGTATCTCTGCATGGAAGGCTCGGATCGAAATTGTGATAAACGATGACCCAGCTTGTCGAAGTTTTCACTTTTATCCTGTGGTCTTAAGCACCCACAATTTTCTTTAAATTTTATCTCAACAGCTATATATACAAGAAATGTGCTTGTAAGTAATGCAAATTCAAAGTCAAATTCAAATGGCTTATTGTGTTAATATACAAAATTTAATTTACACTAGTCAAATATGTTTTACGTTCAACAATTATTACGTTACATGTTACAAAACACTTAATCTGAACTAAAACATAGAGGTAATGCATTAAGATGCAAGATGGACACTATTCAAATTACACGAAATTAAAACTGGGAATTATACTCTATACAATGACTTTTTAAATAAAATTTTCTTCAGATGACATTTAAATGATATTACAGGCTTTTCTTTATTTAAATTACGCAGCTCGTTAAACAGCTCAACTGAAATAAATTTTGTCCTGCTTTGGCACCTTCCCAAGCGGCAATTCATTGGGACATAGTTAACACTGCTTCTGGTGTCATGGTCATGTATATCCCGATATGCCAGGAGATTATTATTCTGCTTTTCAAGAAAGGATGTACATGGGGTAAGAGTAAGTAGGCCCAATCTAACAAAAGCACTTCGGCAGTTCTCCCTGTAGCCCAGCCCAGACACAATTCTGACGGCCTTTCTTTGTAAGTCAAATGGGAGGATCCCGTCAGGCGAAACATACCATAGACCATGCGACACTTTGAAAAGTTCCGAAATAAGCCACTCTCATGGTGGCATCAGGCATACAACCACACAGATCAGATTACGCAATATATACACACCACTGCACTGCCAAGCACCTTGCACACACTTTTAACGGGCGCATCATACTTTAATGCCTCATCCAAGAAGATGACCTTGCTGGAGATTGTATCAGCATTCATAGTATCTCTTGAGGTAAAAGTCATGCTTTGCATCAACTCTTAGCGTAACAAAAGCCAGTTTGACCGAAACCAGCTGTAAATGCTAAATATCTTTAGAAAAAAACACAAATTCTCCTGTTTGTTTTTCCAGGAGGAGATCACTGATAACGATTAGGAAGAGAACCGGTCTCAGAACAGAGCGTTCCATCTACACCCGTTAGGGCAGAAAAACTGACCATTGGCTCTCTCTGTCTGCTATCTATCTTGCAAGTAACTGGATAAGAGTTTAACACTCCCCTCATTAAAGGTATAATAGTTAAGCTGTTGAACCAATAACTTAAGAGACATACAACCGAAATATTTCTAAGACCGCAGAACAGGGTAGATATATATAGAGCCGGACCTCCATAACTGCTCATGACATTTTAGGAGTTCACGCACAGTTACTATCTCCCTTTTTAAAAATTGGAGAAACTACAGCTTTCTGAAACTAGATGAAAAAGGACACACTTTTTCATTATGCACAGATTAAATTTTGTTAGTGGAATAATTTGATTTGTATATGTACGTTTGATTCATAAATATCACAGCTTTTTGGTTTTCAGACTATAACATTTACTTTTTGAAAGCTAGATTTATCACGTGCGTTATTTGTTCTGGGCAGGTGAAAAAGGGCAAAACAGTTACTCATCGAGAAATCTTTAAGAAATTTTCTACAATGCATGTAAAAAAAGAATTGAACACTTCAACTCCCAACCACCACTGACGATGAATGATGATGAGCTTGAAACTGAATGCGAAGAAGCTATGGCGCGCCCGGAAGAAATTTCCGATTACGAAGGTGATAATGACGAGGAAACATTTACACAAATTGATAGTATATCATTTACTCCAAGGGGTGTATAATGTGATAAGATGAATGATGACATTTTGGAAAATGGGCATGAGTAGGATATACCAAGAGGCGCAGAAATCAAAAAATTATCACGACTAAATGGGTTTACCCAAAGTATATGTAAACTAGTAGCTCCACTCCCCCAAATATTTTCTGCCAGCCGCCGAAAATCCGCAGATTGTTGGCAGCATGTGGAGCGTTTTAGTTTAATCAGTCGTTCGTATGTAGGCAGTGTGTTCAGAACAGAGTCGGATTTGTGAAAATCCTTAATTTTATTTCTGTTTTAATATTTTATTCGGACTTCGGTGGAAATATATACGAAGCAATGAAAAATACAAAGGCAAATAGGAAAAATCTATAGTCGGATTAGTGAATAGATATGTTAATAAAATTAGGTGAAGGAGGCGACAAGACCGGAAAAACCGTCTAGGTGTCAGATTTTTTTTATAAGTACATATTATATAACGATAATGGAATGCTTTGTAAATATTATAGTATATTATGATATAAGTGTATAAGAGGGCCTTTAAAGCACGCGCGACATATTTTAAAACACGACACGCCGCGGAGTGTTTTGTAAGTCGCAAGGGCTTTAAAGGCCTCTTATACACGTATATCATACGCTATTTTTTATTACGAATGCATCATAATCTCAAAAATGTTTTAAATATTTAACTTAAGGGATATATTGACGAATATATTAATCTGCCACATTTTACATGATCAAATGTTTCTATAGCAACCTTTAAAAAAGTAGGCGCATCATAAACATCATTTTAAGCACGCTGCAGCGTGCGATAATCTTTGATTATGATGCATGCGTAATAAAAAATATATTTTAGCCCTGTGAAACTAACCCAAAGTTTAATCCACGACTAACCCAAACTAACCAAATCTACTAAAATGGATTATAACGTATCAGAACCGCTGCGAATGACTAAAATAAGTTGAGAATAAGTGAAGCTAACCGAAAGTTAAATCGACGACTAACCCAAACTAACCAAATCTATCAAAATTGATTATAACGTATCGGAACCGGTTCAAATACCTAAAATAAGTTGAGACTAAGTGAAACTAACCCAAAGTTTATTCGACGACAAACTCAAACTAACTAAATCTATTAAAATTGATTTTAGCTTATCGGAACCGGTTCAAATAACTAAAATAAGTTGAGACTAAGTGAAACTAGCCGAAAGTTGTTTGGACGACTAACCCAAACTAACCAGTTGATCCGACGACTAACCCAAACTAACTAAATTTATTAAAATTGATTATAAGGTATCGGAACCGGTTCAAATAACTAAAATAAGTTGAGACTAAATAAAACTAGACGAAAGTTGTTTGGATGACTAACCCAAATTAACCAAATCCATTAAAATTGATTATAACGTATCAGAACCGATTCAAATTATTAAAATAAGCTGAGACAAAGTGAAACTAATTAAAAGTTGAATCGACGATTAACCCAAACTAACCAAATCTATTGAAATTAATTATAACGTATCGGAACCGCTTTAAATGACTAAAATAAGTTGAGAATAAGTGAAAGTAAGCGAAAGTTGAATCGACGACTCGACGACTATCCCAAGCTAACCACATCTATTAGAATTGATAATGACGTCGGTATTGTAACCGTTTCAAATGGCTAAAATAAGTTGAGAATAAGTGAAACTAACCGAAAGTTAATTGAACACTAACCCAAACTAACCAAATCTATTAAAATTGATTGTAACGTATCGGAACGGAACTGCTTCAAATGGCTAAAATAAGTTGAGAATAAGTGAAGCTAACCGAAAGTTGATTGGACTACTAACTCAAACTAACCAAATCTATTGTAATTGAATATAACGTAACGGAATCGGTTCAAATGATTAAAATAAGTTGAGACTATGCGAAACTAACCGAAAGTTCAATCGACGACTAACTCAAACTAACCAAATGTAATAAAATCATTATAACGTATCGGAACCGCTTTATATGACTAGCATAAGTTGAGAATAACTGACACCAACCGACAGTTGAATCGACGACTAACCCAATTTATCCAAATCTATTAAAATTGATTATAACGTCTCGGAACCGGTTCAAATGAATAAAATAAGTTAAGACTAAGTGAAACTAACCGAGAGTTGAATCGACGACTAATCCAATGTAATCAAATCTATTAAAATTGATTATAACGTGTCGGAACAGGTTCAAATGACTAAAATAAGTTGAAACTAAGTGAAACTAGTCGAAAGATGCGTGTAGTCGCCCCCAAACTAACCGAAACTAACCAAATTTATTATAACGTATCGGAACCGCTTTAAATGACTAAAATAAGTTGAGAATAAGTGAAACTAACCAAAAGATGCATCATCGACTAACCCAAACGAACCAAACCTATTAAAATAGATTATAACGTATCGGAAGTGGTTCAAATGACTAAAATAAATTGAAACTAAGTGAAGCTAGTCGAAAGTCGATTGTAGTCGTCCCCAAACTAACCCAAACTAACCAAATTTATTGAAATTGATTATAACGTATCGGAACCGGTTCAAATCACTAAAATAAATTGAAACTATGTGAAACTAATCGAAAGTTGATTGGACGACTAGCCCAAACTAACCAAATCTATTAGGATTTATTATAACGTATCGGAACCGCTTTAAATAACTAGAATAAGTTGAGAATAAGTGAAACTAACCGAAAGATGAATCAACAACTAACCCAAACTAACCAAACCTATTAAAATTGATTATAACATATCAGAACCGGTTCAAATGACTAAAATAAGTTCAAACTACGTGAAGTTTAACGCAAGTTTAATGCAAGTTGATTGGTTGACTAATCGGAATCCATTAAAATTGTTTATAACGTATCGGAACCGGTTCAAATATCTAAAATAAGTTAAGGCTAAGAGAAACTAACCGAAAGTTGATTTGGTGACTAACGCAACTGATACTTTATAATCAATTTTAGTAGATTTGGTTACTTTGGTCTAGTTGTCGATTCAACTTTCGGATAGTTTCACTTTTTCTCAACTTATTTCAATCTTTTAAAGCGATTCCAATATGTTATAATCAATATTAATAGATTTGGTTAGTTTGGGTTAGTCGTCGATCCAACTTTCGGTTAGTTTCACTTATTCTTAAGTTATTTTAGTCAGTTAATGCGGTTCCGATACATTATAATCAATTTTAATACATTTGGTTAGTTTAGGTTAGTCCTCGATTCAACTTTCGGTTTGCTTCACTTAGTCTTAACTATTTCAATCAGTTGAACTGATTCCGATGCGTTATATTCAATTTTAATAGATTTGGTTAGTTTGGGTTAGTCATCCAATCAACTTTCGGTTAGTTTCAGTTAGTATCAACTTATTTTAGTAATTTGAAACCGTTACGATACGTTATACTCAATTTTAATAGATTTTGTTAGTTTTGGTTAATCGTCGAATCAAGTTTTGGTTAGTTTCACTTTGTCTCAGCTTATTGTAGTCATTTGAACCGGTGCCGGTGCCGATACGGTACAATCAATTTTGATAGATTTGGTTTGTTTTGGTTAGTCGTCCAATCAACGATACAAAAATGCCCTAACCGAGAGAAAACATAAACCATGTCATAACGTGGCCTTGAAAATTCACTTTCATGAAACCAAAGAAGTGTAGTAAAAATGAGATTCCGAAGTATTATATTATTATATATTTTTAAATAAATTTTAGGTAATTCCACTATTATTGATATCTTTGAAACGGTCAAGGATACAAACTTGATTAAATTAGAAAGTTGCCATTATTGATGCCTCTTTAAGATCGATTTGCAGTGTTGTTAAATTCTTGTTAGATTCTGAGATAGCAACAGTGGTATCACCTAAAAATGACAAACGTATAGCAATTTTTTTTCAATTTCCTTCTATGAAAATATTTTTACAACTTTGCTTAGATTCACTTGATTTTTCACCCGGCCGGCATTCAGTAGGTCTTTCGGTACGAGTCCATACAATCTCCTGAATACATCTCTGACTAGAGAATGCCACGCGAATCAATCGGTCACTTACGCAGCGCATCGGTCATCTCCAGTTGTCACTTGATATAAAAGAATGTGGCTGAATTACATCAAAGGGTTTACCGCTGAGTGAACTTACTAGTTTACATATACTTTGGTTTACCTTAGGAATAAAAGTGACATGAAATGCAAAAATTGATATTTTTCCAAATTTCATTTTGGGAATGAAGCCAATCAAGCCGACATGACTTCAAGAAAATTTTTTGTCCGCTGATTCAGTAGCAGATCCTGCAGAAATATTTTCGACAAATATATATGCATTGCAACATAGTACAAGTTTCAGGATGTGTAATGGTGAAAAAATGAGAAGTCTTATTGGTCTTCATAATATCATGATGTCATGTTTGAAATTTTCAAGAGTTAGAATATATTGGGCTAAAGCATTCCGTTCGAGCCTGTTTTATGACACTGAAAATTGGATAATTTGGAAATATAGCAGAAAGCACTGATCGATTATTCAAGGTACGACCATTGCATGATTCAGTTCGAAAAAGGTATAAGGAGTTACAAATAGAATAGAAACCTTCCATCGATGAGCAAATGATATCATTCAATAGGAAACTGTTATTTATTCAATACGTGAAAGGAATCCAAGTCGGTGGGGTGTGAAACTTTTTGTTTTATGTGGTCGTAGTGGTCTAGCCTATGATTTTATTTATCATGGTTCAACTACTGAGTTTGACAAGGGGGTGCTAACAAATTTTGGTCTGGGTGCAACTGCAGTCCTGAAGTTTTCTAAAAGCACACCAAAAGAATATTATCTCTATTTTGACAGTTATTTTACAACATACAATACTTTTCCTTCCTTCGTGATATTAAAATTGAAGCTGCTAGGATCGTGAGACCGAATCATTTTGCTAATCCACCTCTGAAGACAGACACAGAAATTTCAAAAAAGAATAATGAATACGGCGATGAAGCGATAAGTGAATGGTTGGAAAATCAAACTGTTGTTTTGGGATGATATTTCGTTGGCAAAAGTGATGAAGATCTAATAAATAGATTAAATAAAGCAGGAAAATATTAGAAGGGAATTGAAAAACATGAAGTCTGGATAAACTCGATCAAATCGAACTTCCCAAAAATGGACGTCGGATTTCTCACGCCATTGATTTAGCATGTACCATTAGCTGGTTGGAATGTAAACACGATAAAGAAGGTCGCGGAATATCTAGCAATGGAATCTTAGATTCCTCTAATTTCAAAATGGACATCGAAGAGTGTCTGATATATATGGCAAAATCACCAAGCAGAGCTTAAAAGAAGATCATGAAGACCATCCTTGGGCCAAATACAACTGACTATGCCACCTCCGTATAAAAGGCATATTGAAGCAAGATCATTGCGCAATCCAATTGAATCCTGTTGACCATATACCAGAGCTGAACGATATTAAGAAAACTACCAGATGTAAGAATTTATTGGATTAAATGTTCCATAGACTTTGGTTTAGTTAAAGGAAGAAACTGTTTTAGCTTCTATCATAAAAACAATGACATTATATTTATACACTGTTTCAAAAAAGTCCCCGTGGACATTACAATGGGCATCATTGCTTTTTTCTCAAAAATTGTCCATAGAAATGTGTTTATGTAGTTTTTCAGTTTTTTTACAACCATGATCTGAGAAAAAAAACCCAAAAATAATATATCATAAGGAAAAAATTAATTCAGGTTTGATATTGCTGATCAGTGCATATTGTTAAAGATAAAAAGGTATGCATGCTAAAACTTGTATGTGAGAAAAATCGACCCGGTACGCCTCTGAAGAAGAAAGTATATAATCGAGAAGCAACAAAAGTTAGTCCCTATTGATGATAGTTTAAGTGCTAAAATGCATACTTCGAATTGAGATTGGTATGGACTTATAAAATCTGATCTTCTTTTGGAGGGTCATGTCCAAAGTGCTCTAGCGACTTTAGCAAATATTTTCTTATGATTTTTTTCATTCATTTCATATTGAAATATGGCAGCCGAATTTCCGGACATCAGAGTTATGAGAACTATAAGATACGTGAACATTTTGCATCACCTCTGCGGGCATAATCGTAAACGACGGCGGCAGTCGATACGTTATCAAATTCACATTAAACATGTTTTAAAAAAAACTTATTTTTTACACAAATTATATGTTTTCCTGACCTTCACTGATAATAGCTATAAAATAAATGCGCATTTTAAACCTAAATAATCAATTGGGCGGTGCTAGGAAAATATAATTTAATTATTAGCAACTATTGCTTTCTACCTTGAAGTTATATATATATAATTTTTTTTTCTGTTTCAGGTATGTTGCGGAACAATGGGAATTAAGGTATTGAAACGACAACCTATTTTGGCGACTTAGACTTATTTATCATAAATGCATAAGACATAATGCATTATTATAATATAAGACTATTATGCAAGGCTCTAGATATAGTATGTTGCACATGCCACATTACCGCAAACAGATTAATTAGCTTGATAATTATATAAGAACCTCCAAAACTTAGAATTAATGGTTTTATAAGAAAACCGTCAATTTATGCGCTGTTTTGACAATTACTCGATATGGTAATTAAGGTCGATTCGCATTTTATGGAACGTCAACGTCATGAGACGTCACCGACGATTGCATTCACGATTTTTGTAATTGGAGGCTCTGGTCTATTTTTTTATCATGAAGAATATTAGGGATTTTTGTATTAATTTTGGATCAAAAAGAAGCAAATCGTAAAAATACAAGGTTGCTACGCAAGACGTTTACTAAAACACCACGAGAAGGAGAATATCTTACGTTATATAAGGAATTGGAGGACGATGCGTCAACACATATTTTAGAATACGGGGAACACGAATTGAGCTCAGTTCGAAAATTAGTTTTATGTACTTTTAGGCAGAAATTAAAATGAAATTGTAACTTGCCTTAAGCGTTGGGCGCTAATTATGTAACACGATTTGATAATTGCTCAACAGGCAGCCCATATGCCAGGTTCACTCATCGGTTTTAATTTTATTTAAAGGTGTGGGTTTCTGTGTTGTCAGTTAGGTGAAGGCGCCACTAATTTGTTTTTATTTGGAATGTATCAATGAGTATTGATCATCGAAATTAGAGTGGTAAAATTTAGAAAAATACCCTATAGAGGAAACTTGAGAAAAAAACTGCAGATATACGAATTAGTTATTGTACAGATTAAAGCTTACCAAGATAAATATCAAAATTCCAATTAAATTATTATTTATTCAAATATGAAAAAAATTCATAAACGCTTTAAAGCCAATTATTAAAGATGGATTTAAGGTATAGAGTTGCACTCATCTAGATTATCAGACTATTAAATCAAATTAAAATAAGTTTCTAAGTTTTAATCTATATTCTTAAGATTTTAACTAAGCCTCGAATTCTAGAGATCCTGACCAATCCCAGTTAGTCATGAAGTACCAATAATAAGCAATATTTATGAAGCAAACTAATCTAAATTAATACCATGGCAGCGATAATATCAATATATCAATAAGCAGTTAATAGAGTCTATTAAATCAATGAATTACTGTATAAAGTAAGTTTGAGTTAGTTTGGGTTATGCCTAGCTGGAAAGTACGTACGGGGACCACGAACTGAGCTCGGTTCGATGTCAGAGTTAAGGCGAATATTTGAAGTTAAAAAAAGCAGTTATGCGAATCAAATTACTGCCATGAGGCTTACAACCAATTACAGTAAAACTTGTTACGGTAAGCTCGGCGGTAAGTAAGGGTAATACACAAGTAAATCAGATAACGACGAAAGCGGTATCAAAATATTTACTAATCAGGGTAATAATACTATATCGGTAATAAGGAAAGTCAATATTAAATAATCCGCAAAGATAATAAATTATTTAAAGCCATCCAACGATAATTTCAATATCTCAATAAAGTAAAACAGTAAGGCATGATATGCGATAAGAGTTCACCTGCAGGTACAGTCGTTTAACAGTAAATTCAATAATCAAGATGAAATACAACGATAATATATATGATAAATAAAACAAACTATCTACAACAGTCGTTAACAGTAAATACATCAATCAAAATAAAATACAACTAAAATAAATACGGCAAAGAAAGCAAACGACCTACAATCGTTGAACAGTAAATTCATTAAGAAAAATAACGATAATAGTGATAATAGGGGGTTATTAGTAAGAAACAAAGGTATAGATTCTACTTGTATCTAGTAGATTTGCAGAAACTGGCGTTTCCTGCGAAGCTGCGTATCCATCATGTGGTTGACAAAAGGCTTCTGTATGGCTAAATGACACAGAGAACCCGCCAGGTTAGCATAGAAGTTCCGCTGGCGGACGTTCAGCCCCAAAGGGAGGATATTTTATGCCACAGAAGGACCTTAGTTAAATTATAAACAATTGTCCCCATCTAAAATAGAAACACAAGTGTCCAACATACCTTTAAAAAAGGGTCACCACACTATTCATCACGCATCGTTTATAGGGATATGGCCGATGATATCTGAAAATACACATACTAGGTCATTGGCCAATTAATTCAAAAACACAATCAACCTGATAATCAAAAATACCAAATATAATTTTAGATACTCAAAAACTGCCTGCTCGCCTTGAGCGTTCAGACGAGAAGGGCTGCCAATTTCTCCAAAAAAGAATATATATATAT